>JAQIXV010000361.1:0-43540 GCA_034700625.1 Tectocepheus velatus | reverse complement strand
AATCCGAATAAAGAATTTGGACTTTTGTTGTGATTTGTTTGAACCCAACCTCTCATCCAATTGTTTAAATCATTTCAAAATAGTTTCCATCGTTTGAGACAAACACCAGAAGTGATGCCAAAACAGCGAAAGAGTCGCAAAAGTTGTCGGATATGCTGTTCGAGTGGTCAAAGGGAACAGATGTTGAGTCCCTGTCATTGTAAGGGAACGCTGTCTTACGTCCACTACAAGTGTCTCATCGATTGGATCAAAGTCTCGAAGAGCGACGAATGCAATGTATGTCTCACTAAATATAATTGCATTCGTCTGACGACAGCCTATCCATCGTTTGGGACATACGTCTACTCCGTATACAAAGACATTGAGACAAAGGTTATCCTCCTATCGATTGCCATAAACATAGGACTCATATGTTTTGCCTCAACTCTGGTATACTTCGCGTTCCCACAGATAACAGACGTCGATAAGTTAGTTGTCGTTATCATAATTCTGACCACAATTACTGTCCTTTTGATGGCTTTAGTCATTCCCATGGCTTTGGATGACTACAGACAGTGGCAGACAATGAACCCCATTATCTGTATTCAAATGGATCTCAATCTGAAGACAAAGAGTTTTAAATCCAATCGTAATAATGAATACAATGTCTGACGAAGAATGAGATTCTCTTTTAATTTGATTTTAATTTATTATAAAAATAGTATTTATTTCTTATTTTATTTTGTTTTCTATGTTTTCACTAAAAATTTATTTTAAATTTAATTTAATTTAAAAATAAATAATTAAAAACTTATTAATAAATAAAAACTTTTAATTCAATTCAATGACAAAATTAAAGACTAGTTTTGAAACAAAAGAAAAAATAAATGATTTGATCGACTTTTGGGACAACAGTTGTTCAACAGGAGTCGGCACTCCTCTTAGCGACACTCAACTGGTGTTTCATAATTAGTTCGTTAGTGAGATAGGAGTGGAGTCTCTTCTGTTGTCTGAGCTTTTTTGGCACATCAGGGATCAGGACTCGCATCAGAGACGTCAACAAAACGATTACGTTCTCAAAGATGACGACAAACGCCAGTCGGGCGACCATTAGATACCAGTAGTACTTCGTTCGGTAGTAGTCTTCTGGAGATTCCGTCGACGAAGAGGTCGGCGGTTCCCTATAATCAGTATAACTGAGCCGAAGACAAAAAACCGATTAAAAGAGTTGAACCAAACCAACAGTCATTCAAAATATTTCTTACACACAAAACGATGAATTGATTTTTTGTATTGACTTTTCCTCTTCAGTGAGTTTGTACACCGAAAGCGTCGAATTGAGATAATTGTCGAGATTTCCGTTTTGTATTAAATACATGACTCGCGGCACAAAACTTGTGGTAAAAGCAATTATCAACGCATTTGTTATTACAGACAACTTTCCGATTGCGTCCAGAATTCTGTACCAAATGCCGATACTCTTAACTCTGGGGAACGGGAGGCAAACCATTAGTATTACAGAAAATATTTTTGAAAAAGGAAGCAAACCTTTGAGCGACGGGTCGTTTAAAACTTGTGATAATCTTTTTTGCGTCGAATCGGATCTCAAAAAAGTTGTTAATGAGAGCGAAGAGCGGCGCCAAAGGGAAGGCCGACACAAAAATCGTCACAAAACCAAACTGTAAAACCAGTTCCAAGTATTCATAGAACAAAGAGGTCGGATCCCATGATTCCAGGAGGAAGTCTTCTTCCCATTGGGGAAGAGAACCGCATTTGTTGTCACAATTCTTAGTGTATTTCCACTTATTGTAGAACCGGTAGAAGATTGGGGTCGATATCTCTAGGATGGCGCCGAATGCCTGCTTTCCCACCATAATTATAGCCAACTGTATGGCCAGGTCTAGGAAACAGCCACCTGTCCATCAAAAGATAGTCAACAAAATCATATACCACTCCAAACAAAACTAAAAGACATACCCATCTGACAATCCTCAGCGATTAAACTGGTGGCTTGACCAGGGTGTCCCGTGAACTTTCCCTTGAAGAACGCGATGTAGAATATGGATGAGTAGTAGTTAACAAATTGGAACAAGAACATTTTGAGGGTAAGGCTGTTGTCAAACTCGAACTGAGTTCGGGGCAATTCCTTTTCAGTCAGATAGAAGGCCAGTCGGGTGTAGACCCTATCGAAGACAAGAATGCAGACTAAGTTTATGACGGCTGCTGTCAATGACGTTATCATTGGGCCGTAGTCTCGGATGAATGCCGAGTGCGGATCAAACGAATCGATTGCGATCTTAACGGACACTCTGTAGGCAATTATGGCCAGCATTATAGCAATGGCCAGAACTATGCACAACAGGACCAGTGATGAGGACACTATCAGATGAGGTAACTTTCCCCTAAAGAACGGTATGTATGGTTCCTCCATACGGGTTATCACATTTAACTTTCTCTTAGCGTTTCTATTGGCCAGACGAGCCTTAAACCAAAAAAAAGGATCAGTCCTTAAATTCGACATCAAAGTAAAGGAAAGGTATACCAAATACTCAGGTCTGGGGAACTCTTCGTGTCCGTCAAAGTCAGATAAATCCCATTTGTAAGTGATTTTTGCTGAATATCTTTTCCACATTTCCAGATAAAAAGTGGCCCAAAGAGACATAAACACTGCGAACACTACCGTCGAGGGGTTGTCCAACAGATACGACGCCTTCGTATATCCACAAGAATGGGACAAATGCTGTTCAAAAAACAAAAACAGACAATCAATACAAAAATAGATCCATTATAATGATTGAGACCTACAGTGACGCCACACTTCGCACAGACCGGACACATATATAGATCGGTTGTGTTATCACAGGTCTGGTGTGTGGGAGTGTCGTAGCCGAGGCTCACCACACCGTAAATGAAGCAAATCAATCCCAGAACGGAGGCCGGGATCAGCATTTTTGTGTAGAACCCGACCCAAGCGAAGTATATCGCGATCTTAACCCCGAAATAGTCGACAATACGTTCCAACGGCTGGTTCTTACACATAGACGTGAGAGACGCCCAGTCCTCAATTAATCGGTTTCGGGTCGAGTCTATGTCTTCATTCATTTTTCCTGAAAACAGACCAAACACTCAAAACAAACGGATTATCACAAAACAGGTCCAAACCCTCGTGAAGCGGATATGCGGCCAAATAAACGTTATCTGAGACCAGTTTATTGATACCGACGGAGAAGACATCCGTCGGGTTCTGAGAGAAGCTCTTCCTCTTGAGTATGAACTCAACAATCTGTGACCTCTGACTGCTGCTGAAGAAGTCCTCCCTATCTTCGACAGGAATGTCGAACAGATATTCCTTATCACGACTGTAGGGGGCGGTGAAGACCATACTCCTGTCCGGGTATTCTTCGTCGAACAGCATCTTCATATTCGATTGAATGGTTTTCATAGGCATTCGGAGTTTCATTACTTCTGCATATCTGGTCAACAGATCCCACGGCGCAAAGATATGGACAAAAGTGTATTCACCGCTACCGGTGCTGTTGGCGTACTCCAGGAGAAGGCCCTCTTCTATGAGTTTTGTCTTCAAAAACAGAAAAATACGATTAAATGACATAAAGTTTGAGATCATCTCATATGAGGCCAGACCTCAAATATTTGTCTATGTTTTGCATTTGACTCGTCTTTGGTTTTGTAGACTAACACAAAATCGATACGTTTTTGGCTCTCATTCGTGTAAATGCCGTTTGAGATCAGATTCAAGCCATTGATTGAATGGAAAGGTATCTCTTCGATGGCACTCATATTTGTTGAGCAACTCATGTATTCATTACTCGATGAAAGGGAATCCATTCACAGAATAAAACATTTGAATAACAAAAATGTATTCAAAACTTTTTTTCACAGAATTTTATAGTAAAACAGTGAAGACATCCATTGATTTGCATAAAAACCTTTTGAGAGTTGAATCTAAATACGAACAAAAGGAGTAATAAAATGATTCATCAATTCTTCAAACGTCAAAATTCTTGCAAATAATCTGAATAATAGTTTTATGTAATAATTATCACAAAAATTGTAGAAAATTTATATTAGTTTTGAAATAAAGAGAATACATAAGAAACAAAAGTGTAATAAACGATAACATCAATTATCAAATCAAATATTAAACACTAAATCAGATGAAAATTCAAACATTAAAAAAAACACTAAAAATGTTATTCAAAACTTGAAAATTGGTTTACAGTCAGAGAAAATATGAGCTAAAAATAATCTGAGCCTCAAATCTGTTGCACAGCATTTCTCGGATCACAAGTGGATATCCTTTGCCATACATTTTTAGTGAACTCATAGCACAGGAATAATCATAAAATGTTAGGAAAAATAAATAACATTCAAAAGGAAATTAAACCATAAAAAGAGTATATTTTGGATTCAATTGCAATCAAAATAAAAAATCGTTTTTTGGTATTAAAACAAAAGTCAAATCAAAACACATTCAGAGGAAAGGGATATCACTTTTCAACCCAATTAATGGCAGAAAAGTCTCCGATAAATAGGATTTAACTTAAAATCTGTTCAAACATTATTAAAACATAAGTAAAACAATTGATTTCATTGTATTACACGAAAAAAATTCTGTTTTGTTATCAAAAGTTTTAAACAAATATTTGATATCAAGTGATAGGCGTTCAAAAAATTTGACTTCAAATTGAATAGACTCTGAATAAATAAGAATAGACTTCACAAACAAATTAATTCAATTATTATTTACTATTTATTACTATTTATATGAATTAAAAAAAACTCAAAAGTATTCTCAAAATGAAACAAAAAAAGTTGGCATTGATTTCGATGTCTATTAAAATGAGGAAAAGTTAACAAATATTTTCAAATCAAAAATTTAATTCAACTAAAAGTCTAATAATTACTAACCATTTGATGAACATATCAGACATATGTCGGCCCAAAATATCAGACATCAAAACAAAACATAATTAACCCATCAATTGATGTCATCTAACGACAGGTGAAACTCGAAAATTCAATTATTAACAAAAGGCTATCGAAACACCAAATGCTGTGCAAAACAATATATGATTTCCGGATAATTATTTTAACCAAAAGTTCATAAATCGATCCAAAATTTATACGTTTTCTGAACTAATATTTTGTTTGTAATTCAAGACATGACTAACCGAAGAGAGTTATTACCAAAAACAGTAGAAACCAAACAACGATCTGAAGAGTGATCAGCACTTCAATGTCAATACCACTAAAACTCAAGGTTTTCGCTGAATAACCAGAAAACTAGTATTACGTCAGGTATTGTGATGTCTGAAGGGGTCGACATCACAGCAACAGAAAACCGGATTATTTCGTTACAAATCCCACAACAAAACAAAACATTCATTAAAAGCACAGAATTACTAAAATAACAACAAATCCATTAAATAAAAGTCATCAATAAATCGATTGACCTATAAATTTACCAAGCAAAATCCAATCTAAACTTACCTGTGCTATCAAAACGAAAGGACAGACCACCACTTATTTGTAATCAAACACTTATTGAGTTTATTCTTGACTTTATAATTGAGTTATTCTTTGATTCTCTAATTTCTGTATTAAATGCAAAAGTTTTTTGGCGTTTCCTTTCATAAAGATTTTGATGTCGTAAATGCTTTCATTCAATCGGTGGTCAGTTATCGGGTTCTGCGGGAAGTTATAGGTCCGGATCTTATTGTTTCGGGCAATGTTTACCTGTGCGGTATAGGGCCGAAGGCTTTGCCCTCTAAAAGTTTTAGACAAATATTTGATATCAAAAGAAAGTCTGTCTATGAATTTGACATCAAATTAAACAGACGAACAACTATTAATATAAACAAGATTATTGTTACAATAAATATACTTCACAAACAAATTAATTCAATTACTAAATTCATATATTCTAGCACAAAAATAACTTTTCTTTGAATATTTGTTGACTTTATTTACTTTTTTTCAATTGATTTTGTCCTTTATTTATATGAAATGAAAAAATTAATGTAAAAATGAAACCAAAAAAAGTTGGCATTCATTTCGATGTCTATTAAAATGAGGAAAAGTTGATACATATTTTCAAAGCAAAAATTCAATTCAACTAAAAGTCTAATAATTAGTAACCATTTGATGTCAGCCAACATTAATTTCTGCCCAAAATACCAGACATCAAAACAAAACTTAATTAACCCATCAATTGATGTCATCAAACGACAAGTGAATTCCAAAATTCAATTAAACATTTGTCAACAAAATGCTGTGCAAAACAATAGGAACTACGGTTAACCAAAAGTTTAGGAATCGGTCCAAACATATGTTTTTTTTCAAATCTAATAATTTGTTTGTAATCCAAGACATAGACTAACAGTAGAAACCAAACACAGATCTTAAGATTTATTTGCAATTGAATGTCAAAACCACTGAAACTCAATACTATCGCAGAATAACCAGAAAACGTCAGGTATTATAACAGCAACAGAAACCCTATTTTTAATTTGTTTTGGAAAATGAAATCTCATATAAATGCCATCCCTTCCACTCTATGTATCCATAAAAATAATGAGTGATTTTGGGGATCGCATTGGTTCTGACTCTCACTTAATGGTTGTGCGAATATTTATATTTTGTTTATCCATACGTCTAGAAAGCAGTGAACAAGGTCTTTCTATGAACCGTAACATGATCATTGTAGCTAGCAATTTGTTGATTCAAAATTAAATAATTTCAATTAGTTTCGGTCATACAAAGAGAAACTTGAGGCAAAAATATTCAGTCAAAGTAATAAATTGTAGCCCTTTAGACAGTAGACCTTTAGACCATTAGACCATTAGACCTTGCTCCTTTTACTTATTTCAAATACTCAGACACGTATTTTAAAACATTAAATCTAATGTCTGTCTCCTCCCAAAAGATATATTTTGTAAAAATATTTGATTTTCAATGAAATGGTAATCTTTGGGCTAAAAGCTGATCAAAACAAAAGGAAAGACCTCTTCTGGTAATCAAATAATTAAAACCCAAACACTTCTTAAAACTTTATAAAGATTTTAATTCGTCTCTAATTTTGTCCAATAATTGACTTTTCCTTTGAATCTCTAATTTTTGTATAAAATAGAAAAGTTTTTCGGCGTTTCCTTTCATAAAGACTTCGATGTCGTAAATGCTTTCACTCAATCGGTGATCAGTTATCCGGTTTTGCGGGAAGTTATAGGTCCGGATCTTATCGCTTCGGGCGGCGATACCTATCTGTGCCCTCTTTGTAGACATCTCTTCCTTCCGTCTCCTCTCGTACTCCATCTGAGAGATAATAGCCTTGAGTTTAGTTAAAGCTATCTCTTTGTTGGAGATCTGACTCCGAGTCTCCTGACATTCTGTGGTCACTCCCGTCGGTATGTGTGTCACCCGAACGCAGGTCAGGGTTTTGTTCACGTGTTGACCGCCCGCTCCCTGCGATGTCTTCATTGTGAAGGAGAGGTCACTCTCTTTGATATCAATTATGTTGTGTCGGACAGGAATCACAGCAACAGCTGTCGTCGATGTATGCACTCGATGTCTATCAGTCTTCGGGAACTAAACAATAAAAAAGAATTGAAGAGTTGTTCCATATTTTAATGCCTTACTCTTTGGACCCGATGAACGCCGGCCTCGTGTCTCAGCCATTGATAGCAATTGGTTCCGGAGATGATTACCGAAGAGTTTCGAGAGCCACCCATTTCTGTGTCGCAATCGTTGGACACAAGAGTGTACTTCCAGTTCTGGTGATGACACAGATTTATGTAGACATCGAAGAGCTCTTTAGTGAAGAGCATCGCCTCCTGTCCTCCGACACCGCATTTAAGGTCAAGACAACACTCGTGGATATCGTAGTCATCGATCAGACAGTCATTGATAATAATGTCCTCCAATTGTCTCAACTGTTCGTTGAGTTGTTTGGACTCATCTCTGGCCAAATCCAAGAGCTCTTTGTCTTTAATTGTCATCAATTCATTCAATTCCTGTTCAATAGTTTCATAGTTTTTCATCAGATGTGGCGATACTTTCAGTTTGTTTTCATTTAAAAATTGCTTCAATTTATATGATTTTAATTGACTATTATTTCTCTTAATTGTATTTAAACTATAATTAAATAAAACTCTCGAAAATAAATTCAAAGATCTCTTGAAAAACATATTTTTGTCAAACATTTAAACCAAAACACAATTTAAGTCAAATGTAAACAAAAGCATATGATCTCAAACAGAGAGTCATTCAAAACATACGTAACGTTTGTCTCAATTAAAAGTTTTATTTAATTTAAAGCTATCTTCAAATCAATTGATTTATTTCTTAACTTAAATTTAATTAAATACAAAATCAGTAATTATTCTGCTCTAAGATTAACTATCACCCGAAGAGGAGCTCTCTCTCTACAAATTGTCTTACTATTAGTCATTGATTTCTATTCAAATTCAGAATTGTTTGAAAGCCTTTCTCTTATGTCTCTCTCAGAACAAGAATTCGAGAAATATATGCATTAAAATGAGAGCACAGAATAATTGATTGAGCGCTTGTCTAACACCACAGGACTACGATTCCTGAACCAAATCTCAGCCATTGTTGCGAACAGATATATGTCTGAAGTTTAGTCTTTCGGAAGCCTTAGTCGTAGCTTAAGTAGTGTTCGCAGATATGAGTCGACTCTGATTTGGGACCAGAGATCCAAATGTTTATTTTGGATGTATTTAATGCATTGGAGAACTGTTCCTAAACTTTAATTATGTGCAATTTAAATATTGCTGGCTCTTTGCAATTGCTTGAAAACGCACGTCCATAAAAATCCTTTGCTGTCTAGACGTCTGTATCGATATAATAGCGCACAGAATAGTATCCACTCAAATAAAACATAGATTAAGCACAGAATAGTTTTAAGAAGGCGTAGACAGAGGGGAAGGCCTACTTTTGCGCAGCACAGGTTCTGGAAAGAGAGACCAAAATTTTTAGTTCAAATTATTTCGTTTCGTTTGTATCGTTAAACATTTTTTGAGGAGCCAGTGATCGATCTGCAGGTTGCTATTCAAGTTCTATCTCGTTACCACCGGAAACATTTTTTATCGCCCAATTTCTATCTCAAGGACTTTATTATTCAAATCCATTCTTTGCGTTCAAATCAAATGAGTTTTCATCAACCGGTCAACAATAGAATACTCAACCCGGAAGTCCATGATGTTCAGCCCCGCAACGGTGCTTCGGGTCCTGTAGTTGGCTCAACAGTAGGCGGCACTCGACACCCTAAGTGCTCCAAGTGTCGCAATCATGGCAAACAGGAACCTGTAAAAAGTGAGTCAAATATCTCTTTATTATGAAATACTTTATCTGAAAAACTTTGATATCTGTTTACAAATGCCTTTCATTTAAATATTACGGTCAGATCACAAGAGATACTGTGATTTTAAGAACTGTAAGTGTAGTAAATGTCGTCTCACTGATGAAAGGAAGAGGATAATGGCCGCACAGGTGGCTCTTAGGCGACAACAGCAACAGGAAGAGGAGTTGGGTATACAACCTGAGTCCAGTGGCGAACTAAATGAGAGAGAAGACTCTGAATCACCTAAAGTGGTCATTGATAACGAGACCTATGGTGAGTCATTTTTCATAAAAAGTTATTAGATGAACAAGGTGATAAGATAATATAAACATGGTAGCTAAAAAGTGCTTCCTTATTTTTTTCAAAAAAAAATTCATAGATATTTCAGTTTAAAAAAAATAGATTACTGTATCAAAGTTAATCTTGCTCAGTACATGCTAGTACATGACATTAAGTGTCCTGGTCTATCTCTTGGTCTATCTCTAATTCTTCAGATAAATAGTATTTTTTCGTTTTCGAAATCAAAACATTTATTTTGAATGAATTTATTTTTAAAATAAGATATTTGAATATCGTGTGAATCGATGGATAATTGTGTAACTATTCATTTGATTAGTGAAAAATCCCAGCGATTTATAGTTTATATAACGAATAAATAAATATATAATTTTTTGATGGACTATCGTTAAGCATGCGATAAGTTTATTAATAAAATTTATAAATTATTGGATTTGAACTTCAGTTAAATACTAATTTCAAAATTTCTATTAATTGATAACGAATTTCAATTATAAACTATTCATAATCTCAACACTAAAATTCATAACGAAATTCATGGGAACTGACTTTTTTCTCACAACAGTTCCAAAATTAATCAAAACATTTTTCAAAATATATTTTATTTTATATTTTCAAATAAAATTTGAGCAAAAGTCAAATCAATTGGCGAAAAAAATAAAAGCCATAATAATTGACTTATACTTAGAAATTGATTTTCAAATACATTATAATTACTGAATATTCTCAGAGCGAAGGACAAAGAGTATATGATGTCCTCTGTTTGCACAACCTATACATTCAATACAGAGGAGGAACCAAGATTATAATTCAATGTCAACATGACTTTTATCATTATTACAATGTATTAATCAATTGAATAGTTTCCAATTTTACTTAAATAACACAAAAGAAACAGGATGTCAATAAAACATCGCAAACATCCATGTTTTATCAAGGCACAATTATCATTATGTCAGATTCAGGAACTATTCATTAGTAATTCCAAGATCACATTCATTTGTATAAAATGTAAGAAAAAGTGATGCAAGCATTGGATCGATACAAAAAAATTTACTTCAATTCGTTTCCTGAATCAGAGATTTCATAAATTAATACCAAGATTGCTCAAGATACTTATTTTCCATAATAATTGTTCTTTACTTCATTTATAATATTTCCTAAGTATATATTTTATGATAAGTTTTATTTTAATTAAAAATCGATAAAAAATATATTTAAAGTAAAATATTTGTTACAATAAAATGTGAGAATAAGTCAAATAATTGAAAGTGTATTAGTTTCAATAGAAACACATTATACTACATGTATATTATATTTTTAGCTTGATAAGATGAGATAATGTATTAGTTAAAACCTTTGACTCTGATATGATTGGATGTAAATTACATGCCAACAATATAATCAAAGTGAAAGTGTTACACAAAATGTACTATGACATTTGAAAACCAAACAATTTTATCTAAATGATAGTAAAGTCCGAAGATATCCTTTTATAGGTTACCATAAATTAGAAATTAAATAACAATTTTTTCGAATATAATAACCGTTTTTACACACATTTGAGATATCTCTCATAGTATTTGAATTATGTTTTAAAATATGGAACTTTTTTTCTGATCAAAATATTGATTGAATTTTGAATACCATTTGATATCAGGCTATAAACTATCAACTTATTTAACATTACTTTCTCCTCATTTGTTGAATATTTTTTCAAAATGTAATATCGTTTATCACTTAAAGTTGTCAGATAGTATTCTTAAGAAATCATTATTCAACGAACTTGTTGAATTCTAAACAAATCAACCTTGATAAAATCGTATGACTTGTTGCAAATTAAAAGAGAATTTTTCGAATACCGTTTCCGTTTTATTGCGACATTCCGTGCCTTCATTTTGTAATATATTTCGGAAATAAATTTCACTTCAAATTAGTTTTAATTCATATGAAAAGAGAAACAAAAAAAACAAACAAAAAAATGAATTTTCATTAAATTACAGATAATTTTTTGTTATACTTAACATTTGTTTCGTATTAAATGCTTTTCATTTGCATAAAAAAAATGCAAAACTTCAGAAACACTTATTTCAGTATAAGATAATTACTATCGATCTTATGGTCACTTTCAGGGTCTTCGTCGTCATCGCCGACGATAAACCGAAACCACGGCAACAGTACTCTCAATGCTATTCTCAGCGCCAAACCAAATGACTACAAAAAATGTGAGACTCTGGTCGACTATAGCCCGTCGTCGGACACGAATCCCACCGAATACATGCGTAAACTGATACACGACTTGGGAGTCATTTTGGAACACATGAGTCTCCACTGTGTCTCACAAGAAGACATCTCTCGTTCAGCCATAATAGCTCTCGACAAAGTCAAAAAGGACATACAAAATACTATCATCTCTTTAGCGGAAGGTTAGTATTCAAACCTGGAATAGTTTTTTTCAGATTAACTTTTCTTAGCGTTAAAAACATTTTGAACCAAAACTCTGCCATAAAAAACATTTTCCGATATTTCGTAACAACTTATCAAACGATTACAGAAACTGATGTAATCCCCGATCAAATAAGTCAACTATTTTTCTATTTCTTATATTCAATAATTCATAAAACAAATTATTGAAAGAGTCTCTCCTCTAGAGCTTCAGTTCAATTTATAAGTAGATGTTAGGCAAAACTCAGAGACATTTCATATTTAATTTAAATAATAAAATAAAAAAATGCTTTTAATCGCTAATAGAGTACAGAGTATTCAGAGGAAAAGGTAAATCATTTAAAAATATTCGAGGAATAAAATTTTCTAAAATTAAGTTTGAATTTGAAATACCTTTCATCGAAAGACATAAAAAATTATTTTAAATGTTTTTAAAACATGTTTTTCATTTGAAAATAGGCTTGAATGAGGTCCATATAACAAGTCAGTTGAGTCACACCCCTCCGGCGGACAGTAGCCCCAACAGTAGCCCCAACAATAATACCAGTACACATGCACAGTACGGCGACTCGTCACCAGCGGGCAGAATAATACAGCCCTGGACATACTCCCGCCCATCCGGTGTATTTTGGCCTTACATAGATTTGGCCCCACACTCGGCCACCCATTGTACCCAACGTTCAATAGCGACGTCGTTGAACCCCAACCTCAGGTCTCACAATGTGACGCCAATTCCATATAAGCCCCATAAGACGACACATCTCGACGGCTCGTTGTGGACGGAACACAATTGGCTGATGATTCCAAATAATTCTAACGAACCTTTAGATATGACTCCAAGAGGGGACTCCAAGAGGACCCTCAACACAACTTTGCCACAGATCTCCAGATCAGAACAGTGAGCGTGTTCAATCGATCTCCAAATCAAATGTAACAAAGTTATATGATTTAAAAGAAATGAAAGTGAGCCATCTTCTATTTTAAACCCATCATTACTTACCAACTGAACGGTTGGAGCAAATTGCTTGTCCCTATTCTGTGTCCGTATCTCTCTCTCTATCTGATAGTCATTTCAAATGAATTTTTTGCAAAATGTTTGACGAATTAATTTTATCATAATTAACATTAACATTAACATGGACAAATACTGCCCACTGACAAATTGAATCGCAGATTATTCATGCAATTAATAATTAACTTTAATTAAATTCATAGATGAAAACTTTCTAGAGTGAAATGTTTTGAACTTGAAATTCATCTACCATGTTAGTAGTTGAGTTTTGCTCATTTTAATACCCAGCAATTATTGAAATTTCAAACAATTTCACAGAAAAATCTCTCACTTATGAGTGAAATAAAAATTGATCGTTATTAGCATTAATGGATGCAATTCAATTTTCATCTTGACAAAACTGAGTGCTAAAATTTTCCCATGATAAAATTTATTGAACTGAAAAAATAATTATATGTATTGAGTCTTAAATATAGAATATATTGGATTCTATAAATAATTACTGTGAAAACTCCTTATCGAAAGATGATCTTGCACAAAAAAATGCCGGGAAAAAAATATTTTTCAATTTAACAATTTTTTGGGGATAAATTCGCCCTAGGTTAACATCTAATCAATTTGTCATCAATTCTTGAACATTGAAACCATTTTTAATATACCAAAGAAGACATGCGATACTAGGAAGTTTCACTGTAATTATGTAATTTTGTTGTATTGATCGCTTTTACCAATAGACAAGTACCAAGTACATGTACCAATAGTTTTAATAGCAATTATATTGTTAATGATTATTGAAAAACAAATTGATTTGAGTCAAAATCAAATCAAACAAAAACCAAAAGAGTCTCTTCTCGTCAAACGAATTGCAATCAAATTGTGTCCAAAAACACATTAAAACAAAAAACTTCTTTAAAAACACTTTTGTCTGTAATAATAATTGAATCAAAAAGAGTTGTATTCAACGATAAAAAAAACTTATAGTAATCTAAATATTGTTAATCTGATCCAAGTTTGAGCCCCTGTTTAGCTCTCAGAGCGAACTACTTTCCCCTGATATGTGTTGTTCATCGACTTTTCGGAAGCGCTCTTCCGTCGCCTATCGTTTCCCGTTAGAGATTAATTCAAAATTGTTTGTAAAACAATAAAAAACAATCTAGTAATTTTTGAGTCTCAACAATGGGTTTTCCTGGTTTCTCTTTTGAAGAGAAAAAGTACTTTGATAATGAATAAGTGGAAGGTCAGTTTTTTGCAGGGAGCTCAAAATTACCATAATTATATATCTCAGTTTAAAACTGAATTTAAAAACTGTATTTAATTATTGATTGTATCGATTATTAGATGTGTTGTCATTTAATTATCTATAAAAACAAAACTCTTCTGTATTTGAAAATCAGCCGAAGCTTACATACATTGAGTATAAAATACTAAATAAATTCAATTCCATTAAAAATATTTGACAATAAATTTATTAAATCAAATGAATTATGGATTTCTCGGAAATTTATTTTATTTTTCATATAATACGAACAGAAAAAATACAATTCATTTGTTATTAATATTGAGATTTGTTTCAGAATATGCGAAAAGAAGAAAAAATAATCAATCGTTTCATTCAATAGTTTCTTATTTTTATTTTTGGCTCAAAATTTTATTTTTATTGATTCCGACGGAAACTAATGGTTATCCAAATAAAAAATATTATGACAGTAAGAGATGAGCAGAAAAATGGACAAAAATATCGATTAACTACTTTTTGAATGTTATGAATAAAAATTTTATTATATTTGAAGGAATTGTTTGAAGACTATTTCCAATTGAAGTCTTTTTTCATTTTTAAGGAATAGAGAATCAAATGTTTTTATAACTAATTTCTTTTGATTACAAATATCAGAGATTGCCAACAGAAAAGGGACGGGTGGGTCAAAATTCAAGCTTTTGAAGCTCATTACAAATGATCCAGATGCATTCTAAAAATAGTCCATTATGAGCACACATGACCAAGGGGGGATCGGAAAAATTCCCCCCTGACGCGAAAAATTCTGAAAGTTGCACCCTCACACAAATATCGAATTTAGAGGGATTTTAAGTCGAAAAACGACTATTTTCGTGTTTTGGGCGCCATTTTTGGTCCGCCGTCTTGGAACCCCCATTGGAAAGTTTCGAAAATTCCTCCCCCCTAATTTCCTTCCAGAGGTCGAAGCCAAAAGTTCGGCTACCTACTCCCCCTTAAATCGGCCGACCTTGGTCATGTGTGATTAAGAGCAAAAAATTACATGTACCTTTTTATTACTTTAAGCACAACCACCAGTTTGTTGGCTATCCCTGCAAATGCATATGTAGTGAGAAATGAATTTTATTGTCTTTTATTTGACATTAATTTCGGGGAAAAATATAATTTTTTTTTATGTATTTTTGTTTTGTTTTCGTGTTTTATGTTTGTGTGCCATAAAAATACTGAATTTTTAGCGAGTTTTTAGTGTCCTCTGAGAGGAATTCCACTCCATTCGACTTCTTTGAGTTTTCACTTCTTCTTATTCTTAATCCGAGACTTCTTCTGGTGATTGTCGTCAACGGATTGTTTGCTTTTCGTAATGGACTTCACTTTTTTGGCTGTCATTCTGGGTTTGAAAACATAGAGAGAGAGGGAAAGCCATTCAAAAAACGAGAATAAGTGATAAAAATTGGGTTTAAAAGGAATTTAATGATAAAAATCAAGAGAAGAAACACTTAAGAGAAGAGACTCAAGAATTCAGACTCAATATAGCGTTAAATTCAATTACAAATAACTATTCAATAGTTTTCTTTTGAAGAGTTTCCTATTGATTGCGATAAAAATTAGGATCAAATTTATTCGGAACCTTTCAATAAGAATTTCCTAATCTATTGAATGAAAATTCAGAAAAATCAAGAATTCACATGAAATTCAATGTTTTCTCTTCGGAACCGAAAATCTTGTTTTAGATTTCAATTAAGTTTTGAAGAAAAGGCTTTTGATTTCAAATCAATTACTGTTTTACTGAAACAGTTTTTAGATTTCAATCACTTTATTAAAAAAGCGGAAAAATACCATAAGTTTAGATTAAATTACAGAAAAACTCTTTTAAACTTCAATTCAATCTTTAAATTCTTGAATTCATTACTGAAAATATAAACTCAAATAACATTTAAAAAGAAAATTCAAATAATTATCCATAAAATAGATTCAAATTTTTTTTTCTAAACATCTAATGATTTGAATAAATTTACACAAAATTTTTAAATTGAAGGAAAAAAGTCTTTTGACATAAATTCTCTTTTGAGACTTCCTTTTGTGGAAAGACTCCTAAAATGAACACAAGTATTGCCTAATAATCAATTTAATAGATAAGTTTTCTGATAATATAAAGCTTAAAATCACTGATAATTATTGCACAGCAATATTCCGATAGTTTTTCTCTTAATTTAATGGTTAATAAATATTGGGTTCAATTAAGAAACACATACCCATTGAGTGTATCGTTGACCACATGGGACCCGGTCTTCATGGCATAAGATATTGTGTAATAAACATCACCCAAAGGCATGGATAATGTCATTTGTTTTTCGTTAATCAGATAAAAAAAATAGAGACGAAATTCAATCTTTTGGTTCTCGATATTAGTACTGATATCAAGTTTTTTTCAAAACTTTAAAATTTTTTTCACTTCATTTAAGTCTTTCGTCAAAAAAAATTGAAATTTAGTCTTCAGAGAGGATTGGAAACAAAAATAAGAGATTTCTTTAAATATTTATTTATAAATAAAAGTCTTAACATTATTTTTCTCTCTCTCTCTGAGGTCTATCCACTTCTCTTCCCTATCCTGTGATGATTTTTCTAACCACCTATTGATTGGTGGCGAAGGCCTTCCTTCTCCGAATGTAGTGCACCGGTGCTCAGTTCTGCAGCTGAGTCTGCGCTCCCAATTCCCTGTCCTCTTAAACGCACGAAACGCACAGTTATTACATCGAACCAACAGTTGTTAGAAAAAAAACGATTATAATTAAAAACTAAACACAAAAATAGTTAAACAAATAATATATCAAAAAATGCTAACAAAATAAAAACCGATAATAAATAAACTGATCTGTCATTCAATTTCATTATTCAATTACAAAACCAAATAAAACAAAATGATTCCTGGTTTCTCTCAAAATACAACAAGCTCAAACATATTCTGTTCGTTTCTATGATAGAGATGACAACCTCTACCTTGAATTACATGCGGAAGACTTTTATCAAAGGAAATCCTTGCCTCAAAAAAACACGTTTTACATATCGAATATCAATAGGAAAAACATTTTAATACAAATAATAAATTCAATTAAATCGAGAAAACAAAGTAAAACAAAAAAACCTAATTATAAATGAGATGAAACCCATTGACACAGCTGTCAAACACACCACAAAATAGGATAAATTATACATTTAATTGAGTCATTTCTGTTGATTATCTATATTTATGAGTAAATCCTCGATTAATGATCAAAATTATATTCAGCAGTAATTCAGTTGAAATTAGAGCCAAAGAAAAATTGTTATTCAGTTTGTAATTCGCATACAATTTGTGTTCTCATTAATAATCAATACTTTTATTATACGTTTACTTTAATTCAATACCAGATTATAGCTGAGAAAAAGTCTGAGATTTTGTGATCAAAATTAATGAAATCAGTTGAACTGAATTTCTTAACTCAAACACAAAAAAACAGTTTATATCCGAAAAGGAAATGTAGTGTTTGAGGAAACACCTAAAACGAGTAAAACCATTGAATTGCAAACAATTGGTTAAAATCGTCAGAAAATAGACACAGATATTGATTTTTAAAGACATACAAAAGCTCTTCGCAACAGATTTCTATCGCAAGGATAAAATCCAAGGATAAGCATAAAATCAATAATGTGAAGCCCACATACACCAGATGTACCAAGCGCAAAACTTAATGAAAATATCTTTAATAATAGTGAGTTCAGTATTAATCAAAAGAATATTCTTGCAATAAGTCTCAAAACAATAATAAAAATTAATTTTCGTTTGTATTCTGTTCAGTGAAAGTCAATTATCTTTTAATTTGGACCAAAAGGAAGTGATATCTTATTTCTCGAATACAATGTCTTCTTATGATAACTGAATTACACCTCAAAAGAGATGTGATTTTATTTATTTTGTTTCTTCTGTCTTAAGGTTAGGCAAAGAAATTGAGTCACATTTATATTGGATTTCATTTAATAAAAACAGGACTAACATCACAGGAATGGTCCAACACTTTGACAAATAAGGGATCATTTAAAAAGTCTTTTAACAGAAGATAAAATAATTTTCAAAAATCTAAAACAAATAAAATAAATAAATAAATCTTAAAAAATAATTTTATTTCTTATAAACCAAATAAAAAGTGTTTGAAAAGTGTTTTCATTTGTTTCGCAATACTTATGTTTCATTGATTTCCACAGAATTTTGAGAATAAAGAAAATTAAAAATTTCAAACCATATGTTTTTAAGCAATAATAGCCACCCGTCCTTTGCCCTGAGCTTCTCGCCTGAAAAAGGCTTAAAATACTAATTGAAAAGTCATTCACATTTGACTCTCAGCCCAAAAAAATGAAGATAAATATCTTCGAAGAGTTGAGTAACAGAAGGGGTTTGTGTTTAACACATAAATCAGAATAAATGTTACCCAAAACATAAGACCAGGTGTTATGAACAGCACATTATTTTAAATGACAGAAATAAAAATAAAAAATAATTTCTATATTCGATATTTGCGTAAAATTCTTCTTAAAGATTAAACCCTTTATTCCGAGAAATCATAACAAAATTTCATATAATTTAAGTCGACTTTAATTTATTGCTTTTCATAGTCTTTCGACTCAGACAGAGAATTGTAGGCAAAAGTCAAAATGAAGGCCTCCTATCACCAGAAGGCTTTGCATACTTAGCAACAGAAAAAAAATCTCAACCAATTTCGTTGGCAGTCATTTGGAATTATCAAACTTTTTATTTATTAGCGATTCTGTAATACAAATAAATTCATTCGCTATTAAATTTGAAAATAGGATTAAGGCCTGAATTCAATGCAATATTAAAATGATTCTGAATTTTTTAAATTCAAAATTCTGTCAGACTTTATTTTTCCAAGAAAATAAGCTTGGATAATAGAGATTATCAAGATTACTTTATTGGATGAACACATCACTAAAGGCAAGAATTACTTTCAAACTTTTATCAAACAAGATTATTCAACTAAGCATGCTAAACTTTGTTATTAAGCAATTTAGCCTGGAACAAAATTTGAGAGCTTACTCTTAGAAGTATTATCACTTTGTTGTAATTCTGTTCCAAAAATGAATTCAATGAATTTATATTGAAATGAATGAAATTCTTAGGAAAGGAATTCATCCCAAAAAAAAGTTTTGATACAAAATATGAAATCTAATAGAAAAGTAGTTTCGAAATTCGAAACCTAAAGTGATTTTCTTTTCAAACAAAAATGTTATGAAATTTTTAGAAACCTTTAATTCAATGATAATATATCTGACACTAAAAATATCAAGGTAGTCTTACATAATAGACTTTATATAATATTAATGAAAAGATAATGAAATTGCAAAGAGTTCCAGATTTTCTTGAATAAATTCATCGATGAATAGTTCCAAGCTAATTTATTTCTTTATTGCGAATGGGTATTTTTGGAAGCAAATCCTTTTCGTATAAATTGAGGGATTATTTAAAAAATATAACTTCAATAGCCTTTTGAAATCATTGTGTTCTCTCTCTCTCTCTCTCTCTCTCTCTCTCTCTCTCTCTCTCCAAATGTATAAGTGTTTTGAAATAATTGAACTAAAGGTAATGAAAACTGAAAATATTAAGTAAATACTCAGAATATTTCAAACACTTAACACAAAACTGAATGATGTGAATATGATATCATATGATATCGTAATGATTCCAAAAGTAAAGCAAATGTATATATCAATCGATGTCCCACTCATCTAACTATACTTATACTCTAACTACTGATATATTCTTGGCACTAACTGCCTGTTTCCCAGCAAAAATATTTTTAGCAAAATTTCAATGAATTTTCTAATTCTTATGTAAATGACTGAAAATCGATATTTCTATTATGAGAACAGATTTTTGTCGTTTTATATTAAATTAATGAATAAATTTAATGTTGAAGTCATTAAAATTGGCTTAAATTGAATTCTTCTAACTTAAAGACAAATAACAATAAATCCATTTTTCATTTAAACATAAATCACTTCTTGGAAGAGCAAAAAATGGTCCCATTCTTGAGATCAGAAAAAAGTTTTCAAAACAAATATTTCACTCCTTTTCTGAGTCGACACATGACTTGTAGTACAAAAGAGGAGACACTGGTTTCCCGTCTCCCAGTCCTTTGAGGCGATCGGTCAGACATATCGCAATACATATCACAATAAGAAAGGTCTTTATTTTCCTCATATTTTTGTTGTCTAGACTCTATACTTAAGTCAAACTCCTCTCCTCTCCAGATATGTTTTGACTCTAATTTCCAATCGGATAGTCTGTCCTACTTTTTAACAGTGTTAACATCAGATAGTGTTAAGCCCTGGCACTCTTCAACACTGACCACAATATTTACATATTATTTACATAATTGGTTCAAAACATATCGTTTTTAGACAAAATTGTGGGAAAACTCAGAAAAAATGGTTTTCCTCTTTCGCAGAGAAAGTGTAGTCCACTTTCAGACCCTTAATGACATACAAAGGAATGTTTGGTCACTTCCAGGTCAGGGTAGAGGACAGATGTCTTATACTAAGCTAATGATACCAGTGCTCTATATATTGCAACTCTTGTCTGGGAGTCATATTTCGTAAGAAAAAATTTATTAAAATTATTTTTTGCATAAGTCAACTGTCATTAGCACAGCATATAATACAAGGATTTTATTATTAATAATACTTTGAATGCTTTCGAAATCAATATGATTTCAATTAACCGAAAATTTTCATAATATCTAATTGAAAACAAGTTTATCCTGGTGATTAATTCCACCTTAATAACACGCAATTAGTGTTGTCAAGGCTTTCGTAAGGATAGGCCGCTCTTTACTTCCGTCAATAAACACCAGATTATAGACTATATAATACTGTAGCAGACGTGTAACACAATGCTAAATGCTATATATATAATATATATGTATGTATATGTATTTCTATACGTATTTCTACTCGAATCGAAAACTGAATATAACTTCTATTGAATTCATGAATTCATTTGAAATGTTTCGGAAAATATCATAAAAATTGATTAAAACATAACAAATATTTGAATTTCCAAATGATTTTTCAAAATATCGAAAATTCAAATCAAAGTATTGCCGAAACAAATATTGAATAAGCTTGCTAAAAGGAAAAAGATTTATCAGGAAATTGCCAAGAGTAACCAAGGAAATTGATCCGGAATTTTTCATTTTGAAGAGAATGAAATGAAATGATCGAAACAAGGAAAACGACAAAAATCGATATCAAAATGACCATGAATGCTAAAAATAAAACCTGGAAATGCACAAATGTTCAAACACCTAATAAGTTCCTGGAATTTTCAAATGCTTTTTCTAATAAGAATTGTAATCATTTGAAAAGAAAAGTAAATATAAATTAAATACAAAACCGTTCATCACTTTATGTTAAATTTTTTTTATCTGTTTTATATATCAATTCAAATATTGATTTTAAGTACAGGTTTTCTGTCGGCAAACGACTTCTGCGCCAAATCTATTCAATCGCTGGGTATCTCTCAATTGAAGACCTGGTTTATAACATTTAGTATTTTCCGGTTTGAATGTCAGGATTTGAGCCAATACTTTGATTTCAGTAAATATTTGAGTGGGAGAGCGATGAGAGAGAGAGAGAGAGAGAGAGAGAGAGAGAGAGAGAGAGAGAATTAGCGAAATTACTTATGTATTAACCATTACACGAATTTCACTGAATTTAGTTTTCCCTGAAAAGACATGAATTGAATTTTCAGACAAACCTCTGATGAGATGACATTTGATTGAAGACATGAATTCAATTCTATTTTATTCTATTTAAGTTTATTTCGAGTTATAATTTTTTTATAGATATATATTCTTTAATATTTATAGAATTTTTTGGTATTATTTTTATTCGTAAACCTATTTTGCAGTGAATATAAAGAATTGTTTCAATTTATTATTGATTTGAATCCTTTATAACAATTCTCAAGAAAATTGAATTTTCAGACAATTATTTTGTTTCATCTAAGATAAGAAACTTTGATTTCTTATGAAAAATTAATCATGCTGCCTTATATGGAAATCGTCTAAGTATATTTTGCCTAGCTCAAAGTAAGATCATATTGGGAGTAGTTATCCCTAACCATTAGGGTTTGAAAGACTTATCTCTGACTAAAATAAAATATACACAAAACTAAGTTTTTCGACAAATGAAAACATTTTACAGACAAATATTAAATGCAGTAACTTGGAAACTTGGATACAAGTTAGAGATCTAGTTGAAAAAATTGAGTTTTGCTTGATGACATCTCAGGAGATTCTAGTTTAGACTCAAATTCTGAAAATCTCAGGCTTTAGTTTCAGACATTTTTTTATCAAAATTTAATGATTGCCTCAATTTATTTGATTTTTAATTTTGTTTTTATATTTGTTTCGTCTATTTTTCAAAGGACTGGCCTTTAAATTAATGATTGAAAACATTTTGTTATTTATAACTCATTTTTAAGACTAAAGTTAGAGAACTAAATAAAGGGGAGGGAGAGAGAGAGGGAGAGCTAAATATTAACTTACACATATTCTATGATTAGTTTAAAATCATTAAAAAATTAGCTCAGAACTGATGTAACTAGATGCTTTTAAAGTAAAATTATTAATAATTTAATTTTCAAACCAAACATTTTGTCCAAACTATAGGACACCCATTAATTTGAGTCGAGTTTATATTAATTGAAGAACTTTTTTCTGATATTTTATTTCCTGTTCTTCACTTCAAATGACGAAAAAATCAATAAAAGTTTTGACGACAACTCATTTATTACGTCAACGGAATGAACAAATCGGTTATCATTGGAAACAAACTAAAGTGATCTTGTCATTAGACAAATAGCCTGCTCAATTATCTCAACCCTATTATGAAATGATATAATTAATTATCTTTTACAGTACATCAATGTATATCAAATTTGTTGAATATATATCAAGTTTTGTAATAAATTGCTTTTTTTCAATCGTTTTCTATAATCAAATCAATTTATAACTCAAACGAAAAGATTTTAATACATTTTACGAACATTTTATTCATGAGTTTTTAGTTTTGATTCTTTTAATAACAAAATTCATTCAATTTATTGACAAAATTAATGACTTAATGGAAGGAAAACGAAAACTCAAGTCATATATTCTGTCCTCAAATTGAATTCAGAATTCAGTCAATCCTAACGACAGAATCGGACAAAAAAAAAGTAATAAATAAATGATTGTAGACATCCGATAACTACCAAAAAAGACCATGAGCAACAGTGAATGCTCGTACACAATTAAAACTTAGACAGAAATATAAGTTAGACAATAGTATCGTATGTTCTTTCGTTCTATTGTTTGGATCAATCAATGGTAGGAAAGACCTCTACCTTGACTTCAATGCGGAAGACTATTATCAGCGAAACTTTGATACAAAAGACACTATTTTTTATAGGAAATCAATAATTCAATTAAAAGACAAAACAAAAGCAAAGAAAGCCATAAGAAAGCCATAGGAGAGGAACAGATGTCATACAGACATAAAAATTAGTTTCAATTATGTAATCAAAAAATGAGAAATTCTTTTATCGATAAAACATTATTTTTAATCAATAAATAAAACTAAAAACAAAACCAAGACTTCTATTAATAATATTCAGATGTAATTCATTTGACATCAAATACAACAAAAGAGAAGACAAACAAAAATATTAATCAATTCTTGTCTTCAGCCGAAGATAATCAATAACTTTGAGCACAGAATAAGTCATTTCATAAGAAATTTATTCTAAAAAAAACATTAAAACCGTTTCCAACAGATAAGAGGGAAAGGCGTCTAAAAAATTACAATAAATGACTACAAGAAACACATCTGAAGAGAAGTTGTCAACAGGTCTTTAGAGCAGAAGAGTGGTCGGCGTCTGAAACCCAAAGAAAACGTTACATAGTGTTTGAAAATGTTGTGTCCCGGACACTATCTATCTATCTATCTTGATACCACTTTTTCTTATAATTTCCGTCGGGTCCCAACTTGTCCTTAACCTTCTCATCATATTTTGAGGCTTTTTTCTCGTCGAAGACCTCCTTAAACATCCACATAAAGCCCTCACAACTGAAGGCGTTCTCCCTTTCCTTACGACAGCACTCAATCATATTATGCAAATGATGTTCACATCTATGCATCTGATAATTGGTGTCCTGAAGACACTTCTGGAGTTTACACGAATGGGGTTTACATACGTCCGGCCTCTTATGGGGCGGCACTTCACCAGACATGTCGTCTTCAGCAGAGGTCGGGCACAAGAGGTGAGAGGAGGTGTCGCGCGAACACACAATTCAAACACTATTTTTTGAAAAACTGATGAAAAACATGTGATTTGATGTAAACAACAAAAAACACATCAATTCGTAGACAACGTAACCAAAAGTATAAACAATATTTAGGAAAAACGACCCCATCTCTGATCAAACTTTGTTAAACAAGGTAATTAATTTGAAAAATTCAATTCTAATTGATATCAAATTACTTATTAAAGTCAAACCATATTTTACTATAAGTTCTGAATCAATGAATTTCTGAAAACAAATAAAAAAAATTAATTTCACTCAAAATTGAGACCAAAATAATTGAGTGAATCATAAAAATGACGAAAATATTTAAACTTTTTCTAATTGTTCTGATTCTTGGAATCAGTTGTGCTCAAGAAGACGACGACAATGAATGGCAAGAACGTGGCAGATACGGAGATGAAGATCGGATAATTAATGACCCTGACACGGGACCAATTATGATTTCACGCTTACCACTGATAAAAGTGAGTTCAGCAGATATGGGTTATCCCAATTCGATGGACGCCTACTTAGCGCACGTCGACAGAGAGATATCGGAGAGACGGCAGCAGAGGTACCGACAGCAACACCTCCCGCCACAGAGGGCTCACATGAGGTCGATGTTGAGGCCCGACGGATGGGTTGAGGACAAACCCGGCGAAGCCATTGACGTTCCGCTACAGACGGCCAGCCCTAACATACCTCCCGATGTGATCGAGTACTTTGAGAAGTCTCGAAAGAATGACCTTGCTCTCGCTGAAGCTGTTGAAAAGGCTGAAAATGAAAAGATAATGAAAGAGACGGAAAAATTGAAGAATGAGTTGTATTGGCAAAAGAACAAAGGGGTTGAAAAACCTATTCCACAAAAACAAAATCCTCCACATAATGAAGGTCATGATCAAGGAAAACAACATGATGACCAGGTACATCATTAAAAGTCAAATAAATACCAAATGTTTTGCCGTTTAAAAAATGTTTTCATTTCTTTTCAAAAAATTATTATCAATATAATGAGCTCATCATAATCAGGGACATCATAATGTAGGTCATCAAAGACAGTTACATTACGAAGATAATGACGAACTCGATCATCAACACTATCACCCGGGACATCACGACCCGGAAATAAAAAAAGAAGATCACCATGGATGGTTTTCAGATCACTATAAAGGTCCTACCGATGACCATGAGCATGGACATGGACATGCCAGGTCTATTGATCCCATGAAAGACAATGAAGTGGAAGACCCAACACATGGAGGAACAAAGACTGAACAGTCATCTGAAGGATCGACTGAACATTCAACAGAAGTGTCAACAGAAGTGTCGACAGGAGTGCCGACAGAAGGACATCATTCAGAAGAAAGTACTGAAACGACTACTGAATGCCCCGACGCTGAGAAGGAACACACAGTACATAAAAAGGGCAAAAGAAGGGGAAAGGGTCGCAAAAGGCGTCGCAGGAAGGGTCACAAAAACGGAGCCGCCGACCACAAGATAACGTCTACCACAGTAGCCACACATTAATGAAGAATATGTTTTCAACAAAAATGTTAATAAATTTTTTATCAAAACCAGAAATATTGTGAATAAAGTTTGAATTTTTTCCTAAAACTTATATAAAATATTTGCCCATGGTCAAAAATAATCTACGCCTTCCATCAACATCTTGCGTATCACAACTAAACCATATTTGCAAACAAAATGAAAATTGGATTTCAGTCTGACTTCAGTCAAAAGGAATTTAATTCTCATTAATAAACAGAAAAAGAGTTAAAACTGAAAGTGATTTTCAAATGACTCGAGTCTTCAGTCAATTGTTTTTCATCTCATTTTTATCTCTGGTTTTCCTCAATAACTTCACTTATGGTATGTTTTATTCAAAACAAAATGACCCCGAGTTTCACCCAGATCTTGAACACAGGTCGTCCTAAAACTGAACGAGCAGTTGAGGACAACACACCAGAAGTTGAGAATATAGACCAACAGCCGGTCCCCGAACTGCCAAAAGAAGAACAGGAAGAAGAAGTGGTGAACACAACTAAAGAAACTGAGTCCCCATCAGAGGCTGACAGCGCAGGGAATACCACAACAGAAGGAGACTCTGAAAAAGAAGGAGAGACCAAATCAGAAGAAGAAGAATCGACGACATTATCTGATAAGGTTTGTAGTCAAGTGGTTTACCAAAATAACCATGATCAATTGATCATATTTTTTACAGAACGATTCGCTTAAAGACATAAAAAAGAATTTGAGGATCAATATGGAACAGAGCCAAGAGCAATTGAATGAACTGACACAGAAGCAAAATGGTGAACAATTAACAAACAAAACGATCAAAATTTTTAAAAAATATTCAAACCTTTTTCAGCAAACAATCCATTTATGAAGTCGTTTGTCGAACCCTTCAATTCGTTTCAACCGATGATCGATAAATTTCAGACACCCTTTCAGGAACTGATGCAACCCATGAACGCAATGACTGATCTAATGGGCACTCTTGGTTAGAATTGAATTTGAGCAAGATTATTATGTGAATAACTCATTTGACAAATAGGTGAACAAAATAGTGATATAATTAAAAAAAAATCAGAAATTATTTCAACGAATCGTTTCTTCACTTCAAACAAATTAATTTCCAAACAACTAATTGTAAGATCAGTTTATTTTGGTCGCCAACAGGTAGTCATACATTCCTTAAGCGTTAAGAATGTATTCTTTTTAACTGAATGACAGAAATCGATATACAAATAGCACTTCTCGTCGGACTCATTGAAGGACCACCTCTTCTCCTTCTTCCTGGGCTTACATCTCTTCAATTCATAGATCTCTTCTTTGCATAACTCGGGCACAGGATTGGACCACCACTTGTCAGTCCCCGTATCGTTCTTTTTGGGCAAATTGTTGAGTCGAGCCCTCATTAAAAAGTGTGGTTTTCTCTTCAATTTCTCTTCGGTTTTCCTATTTTGCTGTTTATGTTTGCGAGACCTCAGACGTCGGCGTCTCTTCGGTTTGGGCTTAGGTTTAGGGAACACCACTTCTGGCAGCTCCGGCCTGTCTTCCAATGACTCGGATTCTGTGCCCAGAGTTGTCCTCTCAGTTGTAGTAGAAGTAGTGGTGGTCTCGACCACATCCAAGGGTATGACCCTGGCGTTGGCCATATCGAGCTTAGCTCTACCGCTCTCCAACTGTTTGAGTAGATTCGGGTCCATTGCCGCCCCGTTTGGGAAACCCATCGGAAGTATTTGGATATTCTTGTTATCGATTTTGAATTGGTTTTGAGGATAGTATGGATACGGCTGAGGATATGGTGGCGGGTATGGCATCATTGGTGGAGGCATTGTATGTGAGACGGTTTGGTCTGTTCTGTTATTAGTGGGAATGACTGTCATTTGTGAAGCGATTCGTTTATCCAACAATTCATTCATTTTTTGATTCATTTCGATCTCAGAATTTGCCTGAAATTCAGTGAAAATATAAATCAGAAGAAATGCAAACAATAGGCGTTCCCTCACCTGTTCCTTGTCTTCATTCGGGGGTTTCAATTCATATTTCGAGTGTTTTTCGGGAAAAACCGCTTTTGTCTTCACTTCAGACTTGTGTTCCGACTTCTGTCGACTTTGCGGAACTACTTTTGCCTTCTCTTCGATTTTTGGCGGAATAGATTGCGGAGGGATTGGTGGAGGAGGCGCTGCCATTGGTCCAACACCAGGCGGTCCGTAACCGAACTGATAGTATGGGTTCATTCCGTAAGGACTTGGATATGGATATGGGTAAGGATATGATGGTATGGGTTCCGTCTGTGGAGGTTTTGCCACTACTTTAGACTTTTCTTCTGCACTAATGTCTGGAACGGCGACTATTTCTCCGAATTGATTGAACACATTCTTCATTTTAGTTCTTTCTTTGCCTCCAGTGGTCGGCATTCGTTTGATATCTGGATGTTCTTTGAGAAACTCGTCTATGGCTGACGGAGAGGGCTCTCCCTTTGCCTCCGATGGAGAGTCGAAGAGAGGCTCCTCTTCTGGTACTACTGAGTCGTCTTCAGGTATCCCTGTTTTTCCAGAGAGAGGATCGATATATGAATTTCTACTGAAACTGAAGACAAGACTCACCACAACTCCATTCAAAGACAATGAAAAACGGGAACAAAATTAATAGAAAATTCATTTAAAAGAAACGATTCTTTCATCGATTAAATGTTTTCAATGACTGAATGAAATGTTTGTGTTATTCAAAGAAAAACTTTTATTTCAATTCAATAAACTTTGCAAATATGGTAATCAAACCCCAGATGTCTGGACCCTCCCATCAGATCACTTCCAAGCTCACAATCACCAAGTTGATTTTGACTTAAAACAATAACCATGTTCAATTGTATTCAAATAAACATATATTTCATATAAAATTAAATTGATTTTAAAGGAACAAAATTTTAAATAACATAATTAGAACATAATTAGAGCTAGATCAATCATATCAAACAATCATAAGAGGATCCATTGGTGGCATCGGATGTAATGTCTTCATAATCTTCATATTATCGGCAAATGACCGAAAGGATTGACTACTAATCACTGAATTCATCTTCGGTGGCCTTTTCGCCAAAAGCGGTAAAGCCTTTGTCTGTCCCTCAGTTTTGTCTGTCTTCACATTTTGTCCAACTTTTTGGTTGATTTGGATTTTCTTCAACTTTTCTTTTGACCCTTTCTTTTGCTATTCATTTGAAAAAATCAATAATTAGTTTAAAAATTAAACAAAAATAGACTCACTTTTGGGAGGAGTATCGTATGATCAGTGGACCCGTCCTTCTCTTCAATCACACCCTCGACAACAACAGACTCTCCATCCGATGGTTTTGTGTCATTAATAGGAAATCCTTTCAAAAAAAAACATTTGCATTAAATCAGAACTAAATTAAAAACTTCTCAAAACTTACCGTTAATTAAATCATTGATGAAAATGAGATAAAAGACTAAAACAAAACACAATTGTCTGAAGAGTTTTGAAGTCATTTGAGAATAAAATTAAGTTTTTGAACACAAAATATAATTAAAAGCCCCTTATGTTTGAATATAAGGGGATAACCAAGGATTCAACCAATGAGTGATCAATGACTCAAAAGTTCACAATTCGATGACATCACTGTAATTGAGTCAACTTTTGAGTCAATTATTGCTTTTGAGTCAAAAAAAAGCTTTTGTTTTAAAATTTTAATTTCATTTTAATTGTGTTTTTAAAACTCATCAAAAATGTCATCAGAAGTGCCGAAACCGACTGAAGAACTCCTCAACAACTTTGAAGAAGAATTTCAAGAAATGGAAGAAATCTTTAACGAAAAGATCTTCAAACGAGTGATACGTGAGGGCACCGGACACTACACTCTCCAGAATGCAGTCATCAAATACCATATGAGTGCTTATTTGGAAGGACAGGAACAACCGTTTGACTCCAGTTGGAAGAGAGAAGAGCCAAATGTCAATAAACTTAGTTATGATTCTGTGATTCCTGGCCTCTGCACAGGACTTCTGACTATGAGAGAGGGAGAACTCTCCCAATTCATTGTCAGACCTTCAATGGCTTTCGGCGAAGTTGGATGTCTTCCTCGAGTCCTCCCAAACGCCACCATCTTATACATCGTGGAAGTGCTTCGAGTCTTTAAAGAAGGAACAGTTGACCACTACTTCAATCAAGAGAGGGACGAGAAGAAGAAAATCGATCCGAAGATTGTCCTCAACCTCTGCCACGGAGAACGGAAGTCGGGGAACAACTTCTACCGAAGTGGACGCTATCAGAAGGCAGTCTTCCACTACCGGCGGGCCATCAAAGCTTTGGAACCACTGAAGTTCAAGACTGAAGAAGACGCCAATACAGCCGAAGAACTCTTCAAAAAGCTGTTCCTCAACATCGGAATGGCTTACAATAAGACCAAAGACTGCAACAAAGCCATCGATTATCTGAAGAAAGCCCTCTATTGTGACCCCAATTCAGTGAAAGTGTTGTTCCACTTGTCTTCGGCACAGATCACGACCGGAGACTACGCGAAGGCCGAGAAGAACCTGAAGACAGCCCTCGAATTGGAGCCAAAAAATCGTGACATCAGACGAGCGCTTAAACGAATGGAAGACGAGAAGAGAAACGACTCCATCGACGAACAAATTCTTCTGAAAAAATTGTCTTCACTTCTCTTCAAATAAAAATTCAATTGTTTTTCAATTCAAACAAACATTTTATTCATTTTAATTAAAATCAAAAACTTTTTGAACAAAACTTTAAATAAAAACATTTAATTGAAGACAAAAAATACAATTATTTCTTGAGATTAGACACAGAATTGAGATAACAGTTGAGAGTAAACCCATTCCTCAGACAGAAAGGAAAGGGTCTATAAATACATTTAAATTCAGATTAAATACGAAATAACTTGAAGTTTAACATCAAATCTAAGGGAAAGACTTCCTTCAATTGGTTGCAGTTTCGGACTCGAGGGCCGACTGTTCGAGAATCACCTCAAAAGAGAAGGGTTGGAACGAATAGCCGGAACCCGAATAGAATTTGCTCTGAAATTCGACCCTAAAATACAAAACAAATTATCAGAAAAATCAGTGAATCACTCGAATAACAGCACAGAATACATACCAATGGAGACGTAGGGCGTGAAGGAAAGCGCTCAGACCCTCCATAACCAGTAGGACAGAGATCGTAAGTCCGGCCCAGAAGGCGAATATCACGTACATAACGATACCGCCCCATATGCCGGTCCCGGAGAGGCCTATCCTCATAACCATAGACCAGAGCACTTCAGAGAGCTGTGCGTGAGCCAGACTCAGGGCCCACAGACGCAGATAACTGGCCGTATGTGATATCGAACCCAAACAGTACTCAATCGTATGTATTGCCTGATGTATGACCACATCTCCCATATCAAAGCCACCGCCAGACGAGCCATGACTTGTCGGCTCAATAGTGATATGAGAGTCCCCTCCGGCCTCTCCGTCGACGAGTACCTCATCGACCGGATGGAAGCGTTCCCTCAAATCGTTTTGTTTCTTAAGAATGTATGGCTTTATGGCTAACATCCAGGGAATGCATACGAGAGCCCCCAATAGCAGAATCGTTTGGAAGAACTTCTGTCCCGCGTACCAGTTCTTCAGATAACAGGGTTGGGTCGTGTCATCGTCGTCGACGTATTTGTACAAGAACATATTGATCAGATTTATCAGTATAGAGGGGGCGCACCCACTCTGAGTTGAGTCAAATTTAAACCATTTGGCGAATATCATTAAATTCATATAACCGAAGATCGCCATTAAAAATATCACTTGAGGTATGAATTCGCAGATTATGTTCAGTCGGTTCTGGAAATACCTGAAGATATCGGACAACAAAACAATTATTACTTCTGACAAAAGACATAACACGAGAGGAGAGACTTACTTATGGTTCCAAAGGCTTAACATAACTCCGAAAAACATTTGTCCGACGCCTAAAATCACCGAAAGTTTCATTTTATACGAATTCAAAAATAAGATCTTATTGTCAGAGATTTGCCAAATCTATTCAATACATAATAATAAACAACAAATCAATTAAAAACATCAAAAAACACAAAACAATGGACACAATACCGGATCAATTCCGAAGATGTATGGCCCGCGTGGCTCATACTGTGTCTGTGGGTCAAGTGTGTAGTGCTCTTGGTCGTAATACCCCGGCTTGACTTTTAGTTTAATCGGTTGCCACGAACTGCCAAATATGTTGATTGACTTCGAGAACACGTCGTTATATATGAGTCCCGTATATATCGAGAAACAGCCCATAAGAAGGATAATATACCGACCGTTGAAGAACGTCAACCATATCTCGTTTGTCGACTTCTGTTGGATCAGATTCCGTTCCTTAAGAACCATCCAAAGCCCGAACAGAGCCATAATGAGTCCGTGTCCGGCGTCGCCAAACATCACCGCAAACAGGAACGGGAAAGTGATCAAGGTGAATGGCGCCGGGTTCACCTCTCGATAGGTGGCCACTCCATACGCGTCAACAATGTTTTGAAAGCCTCGCGTCACTAACGGAAGAAAACGGTATCTCCAGTCAGAAAAAGACAACTCATAGGCCGTCACCCCATGCGAGCAACTAATCAGAGGCCAGACCTCAACGAACTGAGAGTAGGCATACCTTTATTAGTCCGGTTATAAGTCGGCGGTACTTCATGCGTATCCATTCGATTCAGAATTGAAGGAACAGAGGATCCGCTCCTTTCTGTTCCTCTCCTGAGAGCCATTTGAATGCGTTCCAAGTCGTCGACGGCTGACCAGCACTCGGCTATCAAACACTTTTGAGTGACGTCGAGGTTAAACATATTCAACGTGTGGTAAATGGCCTTAATTTTGCGGACTTTGACGAACCAGTTCTTGATATTCTTTGCGGCCGCCACCAGAACCCGGTGCCGATGTTCTGTTGTCTGCGACAGAACTGTATTCAAGTCATCGATTCTGGAGACGACTCCTCCGATCATTTCTCGTCTGTCGGACGGGGTTTCCGGACAGGGATAGAGAGTCGCACGGAATCTAAAACAGAAAAAATACAATTCAATTGAAACGAGAGGTCAGGGCTAAGAGAAGATGACACTAACCCCTCACAGATCTTCTTGACTCTGGACTTGAGTTGTTCCCCTTGAAAGAAGATAATGAATACAGACTTATAGACGTTGTCTCCCGTGTGGGGGTCTTCCAGTGGTGTCTCGATCTCTGCCTGTCTTAGGAACACATTTCCTCTGCAGACGCGCCAAAGCATGCGCTCGAAAGAGGGCAGTCGTTCTCTGAGTATAACTCCGGCCACAAAACTACAGCAGAAAAGAAAACACAATTAAAACTCAGAATAAGTGGAAAAACTCGGCGGAAAACTGACCCCAATTTCATGGCCTGTTGTCCGCCAGCTCTGAGCCCCTCATCTCCGAGGAGTTGTATGTTTTCGTCGTGCATTCCCGAGTCCTGCATCTGTATGTGTGGACCGACCTTTTCATTTACATATCATTCACGACAAGGGGACGGCACACAAACATACGGTAACAGACATTTTGGTTCATAACAAGAGTCAACGCAATCGACAGCAAAACAAAAACCCGAATAAAACCCAAACAACCAAAAGATTTGACAAAATTATAGACAAAACACAGGATTTTGTGCCAAAAGAAAAACATAATCGGATCAAACAGTTAGGTATCGGCGGCGAAGACATAATCGTCAGGTCATTGAGTGTTAGGAACCGGACATAAAAAAAGAGGACAAAAATTTTGGGGAAAATAAAAAGAAAATCTTCTATTAATCTATTGGTGATTCAAATTATAAGACAACAGAAGAAAACGTTTTCTCATTTGTCATCTCATTATAAAATCAGTCCATCGGATGACTGACTCAATTGAAAACTCAGCAAAAAATTCAATAAAATTATTATAAAACTCATTGAAAACCAATAATGAGATGAAAAACAAGAAAACGATTTAAATATTAAATTAAAATAAGAATTGAATTAAAACTAATATTGAAATCGAAATCAAAGTGAAAGACAAATATATCTGAAGACACGACACAACTATTTGGACTCAATTCTCACTCATCGAAGGAAACAATACCTCATCGAAGAACTGTTGTGTCTTCTTCAAGATGTGTCTCAATTCAGACAACTCTAAGTATGTCTTCTTAAGCGCCTCTGCGTTTGTATTCACTTCTTTCAACTCATTCTCCAATTTCTCGAAAGTGGCCTTAAATTCAAATACAATAAATCAGATGAAAACCCAATTCAATTGAGAAGAGCACAAAATCCTACCTCGAGGTCAATCATCTCACGGGGTTGGGGCGCCTCCGGGTTGTCCCCAATGTCCAGCATAGGAATGCCGTCCTTTTTGATCTCTTTCTCCAAATATCCTTAAGAGTAGACACAAAATACAATTAATTAATTGATTCAAAAAGTGATCAAAAATAAGATTAAGACAATTATCAACAGAATCTGAACCAAAGATCAGATGAAATAATTGGATAATTACTGAGTTTTCTCTCCATTTCATCGCAACGGCGGACTTCGTTAACAAACTTTCTTTGAAATGCATTGACGTCTGGATTAAGCTATCGATCAAATGAGTCATACGTTAAGAATAGTGACCGCAGAAGAAGATAATCAACAAAAAGACTTACGTCACGGAACTGAGTCAAACCCAATTCACCCAATTCTGAGACACAATTATAGGCGGCCTCTGACTGAAGGAACAGTTGACACAAAGACATCGACTCAGACCTCAATAAGTGACCCATAGTTACGCCGATCAGATCACTGACGAACAGATCCAACGATTTATATGTTTTGTGACACAATTTTTGTGATGACTTTAATGTCTTTAATGGCGAATGACTTCAAATTTTTTATTGATTTTTCATTTCATTCACTCAATTGAGTTGTCGTTGACTACCAGTGATGTCATCACTTCTGACTCATTCACAAAACACGTAACACTATTTTAGGGGAGTCATCAAAGTGACTCTTCCTCACTGTTCCCCTCCCTGTCCCTCAAATAATCGTATGTAATAACCATTGATTCAATTTTTATTTCTCCCAAAAAACATAACAAACTATAAAACGATATAAAAGATTGCATTCAGAGCCCAAACCCTTCAAACAAATAAAAAGACTCAAAGTTTTTGCGCCAAAAGAGTAAGAAGTCCCGAATCGGGCGCCGATTCCATAATTAATTTCTGACAGTCTTTGAACTTTGGATGCGATGCGTCGCCAACTAATCCACTGAAGAGAGACATAAAAGAGAGTCAAATGAAAGCCAAAAACCAAACGAAAAGTACTCACAGAATGACGGACTCACTGGTCGTAAGCCAAGCGCCGGCGGCTTTCATCCGCTCGAAGGCGAACATCCTGTCGACCATTGATCGGGAACTACAGCCGTCGACAACGATATGGACTTCAAAACCTGAATCAGAGGATAGAATCTCAGAAAACAACTCAAAGTTCATACAATTGATACCCTCTTTAATGGCCTGAAGAGCCGTTCCCTGAACGCAGACGTGAGCTTCAATACCGCAGAGGACTATCGCATTGACGTTAGGATAGTCTGTCCTCATCTTCTTGAGTATATCTGTGGTCAACATTGAGAACTGGGTTTTAGCCACAGGTTTCACATCAGGAAACTCTTGTAAACCCAATTCGGGAACAGTCGCTCCCAGTCCTGCGAAAAGACACTCAAACATCAAAATTCAATGACTTCTTGAGGGCATACCTTTCGGGTACTGTTCGGTGACCACGACTGGCATCTGATGGACAGGAAAACAATTGATTCAAATTTGGTCTCAAAAACATTTTCAAAACAAATGAAATAAATATTTGAATAAATATTTTTTGATATTAAAAGTGATTCACGACTTGTTTGAAACAAATCAAAAACAAAAACAAAAATTTGTTTATAACTCAAAATTCTATTTAATGGGAAAATACTTCAGAAAAGACTTCTTATATAAACAGAAACTCAAATCAAAGGGGAGTTTAATCTCGAGATAAATGTGAAGGTTATTGAAAAGTGAGATAATTGTCGAAACAATTCTTAACCAAACACTTAATCAAAACGAATCCAATCCTATCAGAAACTAAGCCCTCGATTCCAAACTAAACAAGATAACATTGAAAATTGAAACAAGGCAAAGTCAAACCCAAACCCTAAACTCCAGGGCCTTCTCCCCAACTGTTTTCAAAAGATAGAAGAGATATATTGATTACATCCAAGATTTTGGCCGTTCTTAACACCCGAGAGGACACTTCGACAATAGCCGGGAAGTATTGAATCATTTGCGCAAACTTTGTCTGAATATCGCAGAGGAAGACAGCCGTCCGGTTGACCGTTAGTTGTCCGACGCGACAGACACTCATTTCTGGCGATATTCAGATGTGATCTCAAGAATCAAAACTAAAAAATAATAAACAATTTCAATGAAAAACACATTCAAAAAGTGTTTTCCCTTTAAATGGTTGACTCAAACACAACGTCTAATTAAAACCCAAACAAAATTCATCCACTTTTAGTCACTTCAAACTTTACAAGTTTTCAAATGACCAAGATTTTTTCAAATTAAATATTAAAAATCAATAATAAAGTTTCCAAGTTAAAAGTAATACAATAAATAAATTTTATTGGTCTAAAAGAAATCACAATTGACCAAGGTCAAATAGATTTACGAATACCCTGTTTCTAACTTATGATGACATCGATCATAAACAGAAGTTTTGATGTCGTCATAAGATGCGAAGATTACTTCGACACACAGTTCAAGTAAATTTTAAAATACCTAGTTAAAACTACCAATCTCAGCAAAATAGTAAATCAATCTTGATTAAAAATATTAGCAAGATAAATTCAATAGATTTATGATTCAAAGATATAACACAATAAATGATCTATATCATTTTTTATCAATACTATGGATGTAATATAAACTAAGTTAACCTGGTGTTTTTGCAGACGGCACTCAATTAATGCAGTCGTTCCTTAGGGTCTGTGCGCACGACACCACTGATCGCCAATAAAACTCTCGGCTCTGACCAGAAAGTGACACTCAGTCTGACGTAATTGTGATCACTGTTTGTCTCATATCAAGAGATCTGTGAAACTCTTTATCAGAAATTACTTCAAACTTATCGTTTGTTTTGTAAATCCTATAGTTTTTCCAAAAACTTTTTTCGAAAAAAACTTCACAAATCTAGCGGTAAGTTTCAATTATCTTGATAAAATAGCTTAGATTTAAAAACCATTTCTTAATAACTTGAAATGGTTAGCCTAGTTCAAATATGAACTTTTCCATAGCTCTAACAAGGCAAGTTTTAGATTTGTGATAATAACCTTGGTGATTGAACATAAAAACTGCCCTTACTTTTAAAGCTATTAGCTAAATTAGCTTTCTATGTTATCTATCGCGGAAAAGGGTCAATCAACAAGATAAATCTAATCCAGTCCAATTGTTTATGATGGATTAATTGAGCAAGTTCACTTTCACTTGAATCCTGTAAACAATGATTGCTTTGTTTAACATTAATATAAATTGAAGTCAAACTTATCGATGAAATACATTAAGACTTAATTAAGTATTCCTTTAGTTATCAAAACAATATTTATTTAAGTGATTGAATCGATTGAAATCGAGTTCAATAAGAAAGTATCAAATTGTCATTCAGTGGAAACATATCCTGAGATTTGTTTCACAAAAAGTTATTTCAATTAAGTTTTCATATAATCATAACTCACGAGACGTGAAGTCGGACTCAGTTCTCAGACTTCTATGAAATCGATTGAAACAATTATTTTGATTAAAAATCAATAGAAAATCCGAATAAAATAAAAATTATTTTTCAAAACAAACTCACTTGAAGTTTCTAAGAGTTGTTTAACTGTGCAAGCTGATTTTTCATTCAGGAATACAGTCATTTGATTCGGAAGATTGTAAAACTCAAGGCTTGAAATGATCTCAAATTAAACTGTAATTAAATTTCAAGTATTTTATCGTAAAAATAATTATCATTTTCAGACATAAAATGAAAAACAATCTCAAAGTGTGTAACGATTAACCAATTTATACCTTTTGTGGTCTTCCATAAGATTTTGTAGCCATGACTTCAAACGACAAAAAGTCAGAACAGAATAAACAGAAACCAGAGGACAGTCACAAAACCAATTATATGACGAAACAGCCAACAGTTCAGGACATACCACTCAAGTGCTCTCTTCAAGTGAAAGGAATGACATGTTCCTCATGTGTGGCCAACATCGAGAAGAATTTGATGAAAAACAAATCGATTACCAGTGCTTTGGTTCAACTCCTGGCGGGAAAGGCTTTAATCGGATACAAACCAAAAGAGATAACACCCGAAGAGATCGCAGACATCGTAAGTGATATGGGATACGAGGCGTCAGTCCTCGAGAGGACAACAACTCAATCACTTCACGACATAACACTCCATATTCTTGGAATCAGTTTCGACAACAACAGAGAAATGTCGACAATAAAAGAGGAACTCTTGAGACAGAAGGGCATCGAAACAGTGGAAGTATCGGAGGAGAGACAGGAGGCGAAAGTCAGTTACGATCCGGAATTGATTGGTCCGCGAGATATCATCCGATTCATCGAAAGCCTGTCCGAGAGTTATACCGCATATCCTGTCAGTGACTGGAAGACTGGTTCGACAGACAAAGCGATGGACGAAGAGATTCACAAATGGAGGAGTAGTTTCCTCTTCTCACTGATCTTCGGTGTGCCGACCATTTTCCTGATGCTCTTCTTCATGTATATACTGCCAGAAATGGAACCGGAGAACGACATGTGTTGTCTTGTTCCCGGGCTATCACTAGAAAACCTGCTCCTCTTTATTTTATCGACCCCGGTCCAATTTATAGGTGGAAGGTACTTCTACATTCAGGCGTTCAAAGCTCTCCGGCACCGAACCACTAATATGGATGTCCTAATAATGTTGGCCACGACTATCGCCTACTTCTACAGTCTTCTGATTCTAATCTATTATATGGTTCGTCAGTTCGACGCCAGTCCCGCGACCTTCTTCGATACGCCCCCAATGCTCCTGGTCTTTGTGGCTCTGGGCCGTTGGTTGGAGCACTTGGCGAAGAGAAAGACATCCGAGTCTTTGGCGCAACTGATGTCACTTCAGGCGACTGAAGCAAATCTCGTCGAAACGAAGGGAACGTCTGTCGAAATCAGACCCATTCCTGTAGTACTGGTCCAAAGGGGAGACATACTGCAGGTTCTGTCCGGAGGGAAAGTACCGGTCGATGGACGGGTAGTCGAAGGCGAATCAACGGTAGACGAGTCGCTCATTACAGGGGAGTCACTCCCAATCCACAAGAAAGTCGATTCGTTAGTCACCGGGGGATCAATTAACCAGAAGGGGGTTCTCCTGATAAGGGCCACACATGTGGGGAAAGACACGACTCTCTCACAGATCGTTAAACTCATGGAAGAGGCGCAGACATCGAAAGCGCCGATACAACAGTTGGCCGATCGGATCGCCGGATATTTCGTGCCTTTCGTTTTGTTGACGTCTTTGACGACTCTTTGCGTTTGGCTTCTCATTGGAAACACATTCTTCGAGTATATACTTAACCACAACCGACACCTCTACGAGAAGATGACTCAAAACGAAGCCATCATTCAGTTTGCCTTTCAGTGCGCTCTCAGCGTATTGACAATCGCCTGTCCCTGTGCTCTGGGTTTAGCCACTCCTACAGCAGTTATGGTCGGCACAGGAATAGGTAAAAGATTTCTAAGATCAGCGAAAAATACTGAACAGAAATTTAACCACTTGTTTGATCTCATTCTTCAGGTGCTGTCAACGGAATTCTGATCAAAGGGGCCGAACCTCTTGAGAACGCCCACAAACTGGAGGCAGTTGTGTTCGACAAGACTGGGACCATAACTCACGGCAAGTTTGTCGTCACGAAAGTGGTTATTGTCAACAGATTCCAAGACGTGCTGTCCGTTCGACGTATGTTCGGCGCCATTGGAATCGCCGAAACCAATAGTCAACACCCTATCGGTAGTGCGGTCTCGAAGTTTGTCGAAACAGTTCTCGAACTAAACGGAAACTCATTCGGCAAATGTGACAAATTCGTGGCCGAACCCGGATTCGGGATCAAGTGCTCCATCAGAAGGAAAGCTATCGACGATATTATCAGTCAATTGAGTGACAGTCAAGAGTTCGGTCGGACTGAAGCCGAAGTCGTTTATATGAATGACAGCACAACCGATCAGAAGCTGACGGACGACACATTTTCGGTGATTATCGGTAATAGAAATTGGATTCGAAAAAATGACATTCATTTCGATAATACGGTCGACAAAGAGATGAAAGTACTCGAAGCCGACGGACAGACAGTCTTCTTGTGTGCAATCAACGGTCAGGTGGTCTGCGTTCTGGCCGTCGCCGATACAATTAAACCCGAAGCCATTCTCACCGTATATTTGCTGAGAAATAAATTGGGTTTAGATGTGATTCTGTTGACGGGCGACAACCTGTCCTCCGCCACAGCCATCGCTAAGAAAGTTGGCCTCAAACGGGTCTTCGCAGAAGTTCTTCCGTCACATAAAAAAGATAAGATTAAGGACTTCCAGAAGAAGGGCATCAAAGTGGCGATGGTTGGGGACGGAGTCAACGACTCGCCAGCTCTGGCACAGGCGGATGTGGGGATAGCCATCGCCAACGGGACAGACGTTGCAGTCGAAGCCGCAGATATTGTCTTAGTAAAGGTCAGAACTCAAACCTCAGAATAACAGCACATTTTTCCCAACTCTTCCTAATTTTTTTGAAACTTATTTCTAAATATCACTGAATCTGATCCACAGAACGACTTACTGGACGTCTACACGACTATAGACTTGTCGCGAACGACTGTCCGCCGAATTCGATTAAACTTTTTGTTCGCAATCGTATATAACCTGATAGGCATACCATTAGCCGCCGGTATATTCATCCGGTGGTCACTCATTCTGCAGCCATGGATGGGAGCGGCAGCGATGGCCGCCTCTTCAGTCACAGTCGTCTGTTCCTCACTATTGCTCCGAACGTATCGAAAGCCGACCCGAAAACAATTGGAGACAAACGAATACAAGAGATATCTCCAGAAACTGGAAGACAGGGACTCAGACTTCGACTCATTATCACTACACAGAGGGGATGGGTTCGCAACGAGAGTCAGATTTTGATTACAAAAACTGATTATAAGTTGAATTGAAAATAATTTCTAAAATATTTAAACTTCAATAAAATTATCATTACATAAGTGTTAAGTAATAATCATTTTATGGATACATCTCTTCAGTCGAAAAACAATAAAACTTTTGATTTAAATTAATTTTACAATTATTCTTAAAAAACCTAGATTAATCGCCAATTAAAAATGTTTCAGCAAAATTGTGTTGAGCACAGAATGAAATTTATTAAATAATTTATTATAAACAAATTTATTGGAAAAATATCGAAATTTAATTTGAATAATGAAAGCAAAAATAAATTGTTTATATAATTCCTTAGTCGAGGACAGCCATCGCAAAGAAGTAAGACTCCAAAATAGAGCCAGATCTCTGAGCACAGTTTGCCTTGAGCATATCTCTACCCAAATTTTCGCAACTTTCGTCGTCTTCTATAGCGTGGGCTGTGCTTAGAACCAAACAATATATAACATCCGAATATAACAAGCGGTGAAAGTAATTGCATTACACATAAACAGAGGAATATGCTTTCAAATATTCGTTGTCTCTCATCCGGATTCCACTTAAAAATTAACCATAAGTTAAAATTGCAGAGGAAAGAGCCTATCCAAACAAATACTAAGATAGGAAAGTACCAGCGTGATATTTCCTTGTCTCTATTCATTTGAAAATCCTTCAATTTATTAAAACAACTTATAGACAATTTCACATAGAGATGGCATCGCTTTCAAAATGCTATCTAGAATATAATTTTTTCCTATAGTAACCTTTCACAGAAAACTTTGAATTTTAACCTTGGCATCACTTCTGGTGTTTTGTATGGCTGTCCTTTAGGTTCAACACTTTTGATTGGTTTTTGGTATTTCTCTGATAATACGGAACCGCCGACCTCTTCGTCGACGGAATCTCCAGAAGATTACTACCGAACGAAGTACTACAGAAAAAGTCCTTTAAGTCGAAAGTCCCATATCTCGAAAAAGCTCTATATCTCGAACAAAATTTATCACAAAATGCAAGAAATTTAATACAAAACCCTTCCCTTATGTCGAAAACTTCCCTTAAATCGAAAGATTTTGCCGTGCAAAACGGTGTTCGACATAAGGCACTTTTTCTGTACTGGTATCTAATGGTCGCCCGACTGGCGTTTGTCGTCATCTTTGAGAACGTAATCGTTTTGTTGACGTCTCTGATGCGAGTCCTGATCCCTGATGTGCCAAAAAAGCTCAGACAACAGAAGAGACTCCACTCCTATCTCACTAACGAACTAATTATGAAACACCAGTTGAGTGTCACTAAGAGGAGCGCCTCTTCCTGTTGAACAACTGTCCCAAAAGTCGATCAAATAATTTATTTTGTCATTGAATTGAATTAAAAGTTTTTATTTATTAATTAGTTCCCAATTATTTGTTATTTAAAATAAATTTTTAGTGAAAACATAGAAAACAATAAAATAAAAAATAAATACTATTTTTATAATAAATTAAAATCTAATCAAAAGAGTGTCTTTCATTCCTGTCTTTGAAATAATAAAATATCCCAAATCTTTCTGGAGATCTCGTTTTTTGGCCGCCATCGGCGGTATTCGATTCGAAGTATTATTATGACTACCATTAAAAATATGTCCACAAAAAGCATTATTAAGACCCGTTTATCCCAATTATTATAAAATAAGATTAGATGGCTAAGACAACTCAACAGACCTAACAAGAGGAAAGGTATCGCTAATAAAAAGCTAAACAAAATTTTATTATTTGTGAAGTCTTTGAATATCCAAATTATGAATGTCTTAAGCGACGGATGGTCTGCAACCCAATCGTTACATTCATATTCGGTGTGACATACTTCGCATTCGTCGCTCTGCAAGACATTCATCCAATTGATGAGACCAGAAGTGTTTCGACCAATGCTAAACCTGGTCGAGTACACATCCGCGACTGAGCCTCAAATAGTCCGAAAATTGTTATTGTGTGATAGGGTCTTGATCATTCAGGGTGATTATAGAAAAATTGTTGATTGTTTTATCATCAAATCATAGGCGAGAAAATTCTC
>JAQIXV010000360.1:0-43624 GCA_034700625.1 Tectocepheus velatus | reverse complement strand
CTTATGACAAAATGTGATGGTTACATTAAAAAAATCGGCTAAACCATGTGCTAGCTATCTTGATAATGGAATATAGCCTTCGAGCAGAAACCAAAATTAAATTATATATGAAACTAGATATGCATGGTAACTTTCCATTTCTTTAATATTGAGTTATAGTGACCACAAAATATTTAATCATAACATTTGTTGAGGATTTTCAGCGGTTTTTCTGCTCCTAATTAACTGAAGAAGTGCTGAATATAACGAAAAGGAATGGCTTTCAGAAGAAAATAAGACAATAAATAAATATAAATCTTATTATCGAAGACAGAGATCTCAGATCAGAATAAAACTATTATAACATTAAAGGCAACCAAATGTAAGCCAAAGAGATAACAGACCCAAAAGTTATATTAAATTCAATGATCTCCAAAAACAGTGAATTTATTGATTAGAAACCTGAATCAATCAAAAGATTTGACCTTGCTATATTTCTAGTCTAAGATAATGTTTGTTTAGATAATGAGTTAATAATCGAATACAGAAACACAATTGGAATTAATGGTCAAAACTTTTTTGATTAATAAACTGTAAAATATTTGAAGCGATTCCTCCAGAAAAACATTGATCTAGGCAATTACAGAATTGTAGCTGGCAATTACAGTTTGTAATAGAAAGAATCAGAAATTTGCGAACCAAATTCAATAGCAGTTCCAACAGTGGTTTCAATATCGTATTAATTAAAGTCAGAAAACGTTGGAAAATAAGTTTTAAGTCAAATGTGATCAGAATTTCCTCTAATGTTATCATAAGATATACATCCGATCTTAGTCTCGGATCTCACGCCTTGTCTTCTGGGAGACTGACAAATGGTTGTGTGGCTGACGACGGATGGCTCTGTGAGACGCCGTAGACTACAACCCGTTGTTTGAGAGGAAAGAGAGTAAGAGAGAGATAAAAGTGCATCAAATGAAGAGCATAAGAGTTGGAGTCAGTATAACACTTGTGTGTGTGTGCCGTCAGTTTTATGCCTCTCTTAATTTGGTGAATATCACTGATACTACTGAACCCATTAACACAACAATAGTGGAGAACATATTTTATTGGATATTATATTCCCATCAATTTTTTCCTCTCCACTCATTGCCTTCATTCAGGTCTGTCTTCTCAACTGTTTCTTTACTTTACTTTTCATTTCTTTTGGTTTTATATGATTTGATTCATTACCGAATGTTTTTGCAATTTTTATCAATCTATTTGGCGACCGAATCATCTAAACTCTAGAACTATAGCTCAAATTTAGATAATTATTATGAATTAATGAGTTTTTTTCCGTAATTAATTTCATTCATCACTTGTTTCATCAGAAATATGTTTTGGGAAAAACTTTTATTTGATTAATATTTAGGGTATTCTTTACTTGTTGTGAATACTGTTGAAATCAAGTCCTTATTTTTAAGATGCGATATATTTTTATTATAATTTAATTTACATAATCTGAAGATAAGGGATATGTAGTGTTGTCTTCATTTTTCTTGTCTTCATCCGACTATTAGCAGTGATTATAGCGTTTCGAACACTTTTTATGTTTCTCTTCTCAAATGCATTAAAATTTCATGTATTTGTCTATTGATTATCGATTAGCACCGGAACTATAGTTTATAGTCTAGTCCTTAAGCAATACGATTGATGAATATATTATGTTTTACTCGAGTATCAGAGTATAACACGAATAATAATTAATATAAATTGTGTTTTCATTTAATGGAATCAATAATAGGGTAGAAATCTTGAGAAGCAAAAGAAAAAAAGTAAATAACAGTTCCACTCAAAGATGTCTTTTGTTATTCTCGACTCAATTCTTATTCCTTTTCATTTGATTTTCAAACCACAAGTTGTTTTGAAAACTCTTGGAATTGGATTAGTTTTCGTACGTTTAAGAGGAAAACATTTCTAATAATATTTCCAATAGTTTTGAGACGTTTCTCGAAAAGAATTTCTTCCAATAAATGAATAATTTTCTGGTATTTAGAAATTTAATATTAAATTTGAATTACAAATAGTTTTAAAGTCTAAAGGGATTTGAATAATGAATTTCTATTGAAACCATTTTATCAAAATTTATTGGTTTAAAGAAAAATGACATTCAATAGAAAAGTTTCATTAAATTATTTCAATTATTTGGAAACTTATTTTACATAAATGTTTGAATAAAATGCATGTTGAAATGCCTCTCAGTCAATTGCAAAAATAGTGGCTTTTATTTAAATTTCATAACTTTAAACAATTTATGATAAAATTAGCAAGTCAATTTTCCACTGAATCTTGAATAAAAATAGAAAAACTCTGTTTAATTTAGCATGATCAACGTTGAACTTTACTGTAAAAATGTCTATATATATAAAAATTTGGACTAAAAATAATTGTTTTTAGACTAAAATAATTGGTTCGATATTTACGTCAAATATTTGAAAAATAATGGCTATAAGTCTATTGTGAGTCAATTTGCGGAAGACTTTTGTTTTTTCTTAAACTCAAATTTCAAGTGAATTGAATTTAAATGGATTTAAAGGATTAATGTTGTATTCAACGGCTTTTATTAGGATTCCTATTATTTCATTGATTCAAACAAAATTCAATTAATTTTCAGATCGAGTTTAAAATGTTTTCCCAATTTATTGTTATATAAATCAATTAATTAATTAAAGTTAATTAATGACTGCCTCTGAATCACAAAAATCTCAATTCTTGTGTAGAAATAAATGATTTTAATGGTCTGTCAATAGACTACAGTTGTAGGGAAAAATAGTTTTTAGAATAATTAGAATAATTGGAGTAATGCTATCACCTGTGCTCTCACTTATTCTTATTCTTCATGAAATGTATGAACAAATCCTTCGAGAGTTTTGATGAAACATTAAATGCAAATATCATTCGTTTCTTCTCTCAATTCAATACAAGAATCGCATTCATTACAATGAAAAGCAGAGTTCGAACATTATATGTATTTTTTGTTAATTTTGTTCAGACATTTGAATTCAATTTCAGAAATATTCATCTAATTTCAAGTCTATTCACGTAAAAGATGAAAATCAATTCCCGGGAATTAGAATACTATTTAGATATTCAAACCTTTACTCAACACTCATTAACTTTGAAATAGTTATGATTTCAGTCAGAATTCAATCAAATTAGTTAAATATCAATTTTTCTGTAAATATAGTCCCAACGGAGTGTTAAATAGGATAACAAAAATTTTTAATTATTTATACCAATAGAAGTCTATTAAAGCAAATAAATATTAATTATAGTAATTATTTTTTAACAGCGGGCGAAAGAGAGAGAGAGAGAGAGAGAGAAGGGAGAGAGAGAGAAGGGAGAGAGAGAGAGGCTAGAATTACAAAGGAATTGAAATATCAATAGAGAGTTGAGTTGTATTCGTTAGAATTGTTGGCAAATTCGGCGAATACTTTGTCTATCATTTGTTTCTACAGATATTTCTAATGATAACATCAGAAGAATTTTTCCACTAATAGTTTTCTCTTCCAATTTGAAGGAAACTTTTTCACTGTTTCTACTGATTGTTGAACTCGTAGTCAGGCATTAAAAGAGAGAGTAATAAAATCCCAGACATTATTCAGTCTTAGGCTTTAATCTTAAAAAATTCAATTAGAAATATATTTGGGTTTTATTATTGACTATTCTATTGACTATTCAACTGTTGGAATGCAATGGAGATATAAATTCATTTATCATCTCTAATATAAGCGTTGAAGTGATTTATTTCACATCATATGAACAGTGAATTGTGTTAACTCATATGCTGGTAGTGCTGCCAGTGTCTGGCTTTACAGCAGAGGATATGATGAAAAACTTTTTTTTTCAACTCCTAATGTGATTCTCTGGTTTTTATTTGACGTGCGTTAGAATGGGTTAGACTTCTCTGCAAATCAACAGAGAAAGAGCTGTAAGACACCGATAAGTAGGGCCTCCAAAGCCTCCTGCGCTCTCAGCCATTGTTTTTACTGATATGCCAATCAATTACCTGTGCCTTTCCACTCGATTCTTATGCTAATAGTTAAGAAACAGATGCTATGAATCAAAACTTTTTTACTCCATAATTGAATGGATAATTAACAAAGAATGAAGAGAGGATATTCCCCTTATCAAAAATTGTCTTATCAACAACCGATCGATGAACAGCACATCTCTTAGATGTGAAATCCCACGAAGAGTGGTATATTTTGAAACCGACTAAATTGAAAAGATGTTTATGGCATCAAAATTTTGATTCATTCAGTTTTTGAATCTCTTTTTATGAATACATCGCTTCATAAGTCATGAGAGCGTGTTATCACTGAAGAGTAGATCTTAAAAATAACCCCCTTTTTAAATATTGATATAAAAATCCTGAAATTCCTTTTAATAGAATTTATTTATTTTTCAGACCATATTATAGCACATCATTAATAACTAGTGAAGAGTAAAATCAATGTTAAGGAAACACTCTTTTGGTCAGGGATTAGGCTTTTGGTTAATGTTTTTCGATAGTTTAGGTTTTAAACTTTGAGTTAAAGTCAGTTCCCCTTTTTCATCGATCGATAAAATAATGAGATATGAAAAATAGATAAGAGTTGAGTAAAGAAATTAAAATAAATATCCAGAAAATTATTCTTCAAACTACTCTTTTGATAAGTTTTTAACCAATTGTAAGCCTAAAAGTGTGCAAAAAATGAATTAAACATAAAATATTATAACTGAATGATATTTGAGTGACACTTATGTGTTGTTTTTCATTGAATTTGATGACTAATAAACTAATTGTTTTACATAATATGATTTTCAGAGTCGAAACACTTGTCAACAATGAGATAATTATTATTAAATATTATATATAAATAACTGAATAACAAAATTGTATTGACTCGGAGTTAACGCTAAAAGCACTCAAATTAATAACTGGATGAAAATCTAATGAAAACCATTCCCAGCGATGAAAACAAATCTCATTTCAATCAGACAATAGAAGGACTCAACTAAATGACAGGTTATTACTAATATGGCAATCATTTCGTCACCTCATCTGAACCTATATCTGAAGTTATGTCGAAAGTCTGGTCACAAAAGTATTTATGAAAAGAAATGCCATAAAACTGATGAATAAATAACTAAAATATTTTCGGCAAAGACTACAAAAAGAGTAAATAAATCGGAAGTCTTTGTGAAGAGAATCGAAAATATGTTGATTTCGACCACTATTTCACTCAGAGTTTCAGATGAGAGTCAATAAAATAAATTACATTTCAATGAACACATTGAAGACATTCTGCGATTACAAGTTTTTGTCTCTTTCTATGCTTTGTGCAAAATCTATAGACTACCTTGTTAATGGACATTAGAACCTCGAGCTAAAAGTCTATTCAAATAGGTTTTTGCCAAATGCTGCTAGATAATCGACTACTTTCTTATGAATGCTACCAATCATTACTCAATGAATGTAATCGAAAAAAAATTCTTCAAATTTTTATATTCATAAGACTTTTCTTATTATTATTCATAAATGATTGTCATTTGAAATATGAAATGTCTTTCATTTAATTTCTTCGAACAAATCTTATGATATTTTTGTTGTTGAAAGAGTGGGAATCGTTTCGGAAATTCCTTCAAATAAAAGTACAAAACATTTTAAAAATTTGATGAAAATATTGAGTTCTCTGACAATATTCGGAATTATTGAGTATCTGAGAAACATTAAAGTGTCCCAGGTCCAATTCAATATCAAAACTTCTCCCTGGTGAGAACTCGAAGTGTGCAAAATCTACAGTAGAATCCATAAAATTGATATAACCCTCTCTTTTTGATCGTGAAATATATTTTTATTTTACTATTTTATGGAAAGAAAAGAGAAATTATTTACTCTTTGAATGAGTAGTAAATCTCTTTTTGAATAATTTAATTCAAAAAATATTATTATATTTCAATAAAATCGTTTAAAACGAAAAAAATGATAGGAAAGGAAATTCTGTATTATCTCTGATTTGATCTCATATTTTCCAAAACAACTGACAACTGAAAAATGTTTTGAGATTACCATAAAAAAGATTATTTTTGTTATAAAAATCTAAACAAATTTAAATAATAAAATGATTTAAAATTCTCTTTTTTTTATACAAATCTAGTGTTTAATTCTATTGAGAATCAGATCCAAAATTATGAACAAAAAATGAAAAAATGTTTCGTCAGTGAAGTCTCCGGTGATCTCCGCTATGACTACAATAAGAAACGGATTATTTTCGTCGCATTTATTGTGTAATACAAATCAAATCATCAATAAGTTGGTCATCAAATTGATTATGTTGTTATCAATCCTCATATTTATGATAAGGTAAGAAGTTTTATATTAAATATCCTTGCATCTTCCAAGTTGCATGCACCAATCAAATGGAATAAAAGATTGTAATTGAATTTTGAAAATATATTAAATTTTAGGATAGGTTTTGAATTAAGGATTTTCTTAAAATGTTTATTGAATCTAAAGTGTGTTCATATAAGACCTAGGATTTGATAATTTCTAACCGGAGTACTGGAAAGGTTTCAAAGAAACCTGGTCTAAATAAAGAAACGAGGAATTTTTAAATTGAGCTGAACTTTGATTTTAATAGGAGTTGGGTTGAGTTGAAAATCATTTTAAAAACTAATTAATATTTTTGTTTCAGATGTGAAGTACTTCACGGAAAGCTATTAGACATTAATGAGGTGTTCCCAGAGAACTACGATATGCTTTTGCCTCCCAAAGAAAACGGTAAGACATCCAAAATAATCGCTAAATTATTTATGAATTTCTTTTGTTTTGATTCGCGACACAAAAAGTTTAATAATTAAATTTTGATTCACTTTTATTGCGTTAATTAATTGTATTCGCATTACTTCTGCCATAAATTTAATTAGATTTCAAAAATGAAATTCTTAAAAGTCTTGCGAAACAATTTCAATATAGATTCTAAATTCTTGAAACCTGACTAGAATTTTCTATCCAGGGTCTATAATTTAATCGTATAATTCACTCCAAGAAACTAAACTCAGATTTTCTTACAGTTCTTGTTTTGTTTTGCCTGCAATCTTAAACCGATTATGTTATAAAAGACCTTGCTTGTCGCTTCTTTTCAACTATTTTTCTCTCATGAATTTGTTCAAAAATAAGGAAGTATAAAAAAAGGCTTTAATACAATGTCCTTGTTATCTTTTTTGTCAGAAAATGATTTTGCTCTAAGAAGTTCCTAGACATGATTTGTCCATTAATTGATTTTTTATAGTATTTTTACCAAAGGATTAGTGAAATAATTTGTCTTCAATTGAGAGAAAGTCAATAGCAATGAACATAAACAATGATAAAGGAAAGGGTCAATAGTAATGACGACCGCATTAGATAAGACTTATTTTAGTTAACGTTTCAGACATTTGGATATTTCATAACCATTATTATACGACATTATAATGACACAAAAATCGAGACTCAAATCAATTGGAAATAACAATTCGTGAAATTTTTTCGATAATAATGTATTTTTCTATTCAATTGAAAATATTGTATTTATTGAAATGCCTGTAAAATGAAAGCATTTCTATGGAAAACATATTCATTGCTAATATTTTGTAGTTTTCAATGGAATCGAAAATAAATCTATACTTTAGTCAAATAGAAGAAAGTTTTTGGTAACGATTTTTGAATAAATCCATTGAAAGCATTTCTATTATAGAAATTCATAGATTTATTGCGAAACTTCTCAGACAGAGATAGAGATGCATATAATCCGAATCAATTGCAATCAATCCGTTGCCGGTAATCGATATAATAATGAAGTGGAAAAATACAGACTCTTATAGGCTATAGATTTAATGTTATAGCAAAATAAGCAAATAACTTTTGGTTTTAGTTCTGAATCATTTATTTAATTTGTGCTGACTATCAAGTAATGAGAAATTTGTTGGTTTTTTTCGTGGTCGTATGTCTAGGTCAAATTCAAATTAGTTTATAAATTAAATTATAAAATAAATTGAAATTCTTGGAACTCTTTCGACAGAATTTTGATGATCCGTTTGAATTCACGAATTTCTCAAAAGACTAGTAAATATCGAATAAAATTATAAAAAAATGATTGCCTTTCATATCCAAATGGATTTTGAAATTCAAAAAAAATTTTAAGATTGCATTAACCATTAATATATAATTCACGAATGTATTTTATCAATTTCAAAGAGAGGTAGGATGGCCGAGCGGTAACGTTCATACGCTTAGCCAAGAGGGTCGTAGGTTCGATTCCCAATGGAGTCACCTTTCCTTTAATGAAAACGACCCTAATATATATCCTCCTCTCGTCATAGAAACGTATATAGAGGTGTTTGAAAATCCTGTACTTCGGGAAAGATACTAGGAATAGATTCCAAGATTCCATCCTTGCTCAATGAAAACTAATGTAAATCGTGAGTTAGATTATATGTTGACTTTACTTTCGAAACATTATATTATTTTTAATAAATGTCAACATTTTCTTCGAATTAATTTAAATTATTGTTATAACAACTCTTGAAATATTGACCAAAACTAAATCATTTGGGAATTTTGAGAATTTTCGTCGACTCTTATTTAGTTACTGCTGGCATATATCTCTGGTGGATAATACCTGGATTATTCCTAAAACTAAGTGATGGATAGGCATCACTTGAGTTCAAATGATACCAATTTAATCATTTATGTCCTTCAGGTGTAGCTTTCAATGAGTTGTTTTTCTCCAAATAGTCTCATATGTGGGCCATTTTCACGTGAAAATACTGAGTCATTTTCATGGGATTATTTATCTTGATATGTTTAGATGTTTGCGTTAGCTTTCAGACCCGAGTATTCGTAACTAAATTAGAGTCAAATCCAATAAGAATTCCTCAAAATTTCTTCCGAAGAAACAAATAAATTGAATTGAATTATAAGAGAAAAACATCTAAACTTATGTTTACTTCATTTGAACTGAAGCCTAAGAGTCAAGAATTCTGAGCTATTCTTCAATAAATATCAATAAAATATCTTCTTTGAAGTTATTGTCGAAATGATATTAAAAAACATTATTTATAGGAAAGCCAACAAAAGTCAGATTTCATGTTTGGGTACTCGGATTGGATTCTATAGACGAGGGATCAATGGTATAGACGTCTCATAGATTTGATTGAATTTAACAGTTAGTGGTTTTCTCTTTGTTTTTATGTCTTAACCGATGGACAGACATATGTGGCCGATATATTCATGTCTCAGAGTTGGAAAGACCATCGATTGAGGATTCCGGACGACACTATCTTTTATATGAATACATCAAAATCATCTCAATATAGGCTTTTGCCCATCCATTGGATTAAAAAGATGTGGAGACCCGACTCCTTCTTCAAAGTTTGTTCCCTTAATATAATCGATATTTGACTTCAATATTGAAATTTGTTTTTATATCCTTTTGATTATTTTGAATCCAATAGAATGCAAAACAAGTAACATTCCAGGAGATGACTATACCTAATCACTACATCTGGTCAGTCATACACCCATTATCACCTTGATCATTGAATGAATGACCAAGCTCATCCAAACAATATCAAATGATCTTGAATTCAAAGATCTATTTTGGAATTAAATTCAATTATAAGTCTTATAAACTGAAATGAACTCGAGTTGAAAGTATTGAGTTTGACGTAAGTCAGTCTATTTTTAGTAATACGCTAATGGCGATGAGAGCTTGGTCATTTTGTTGATGTTAGTTCAATCATTTTTGCATTTATTATAAAAAGTAATTCAATGATTGATTCTCTAATGTTATGTCATCTTTTCATTCCTGCAATTGATTGTTAGGTTATATCCGGATAAAACTATACTATATATGGTTAAGTGAGTACTCAATTGATTTTTTCATTTAACTTGCAATCAATCAAAAAAGGTCTTCGATTAAAAAAAAAGTTTGGCTCAAACTTATATAGAATCTAATAGAAGAAAAAGAGCAGAATATTCTTATTATTATTATTATTGTATCAATTTTGGGAATACTTTTTATATGAAAATCAAATATTGCTTTTATGGAAGAAATGTATTTAATTCTATCGTTAAAAGAGACGGCATTTTAATTCTTTTCTTTCGTTTTTAGTTATTATAAATCTTTTAAATTAGTTTTGAGAATAAGAAAAGTAATTCAGACATAAAGTTTAGATTAAGAGATATGTCACTCCTCTCTTTCTCTCTCTCTCTCTCCACTTTGAGTTTCGCATTGGTGTACAAACAGTTAAATGGCTTTTCCAGAGATCATAAATCATAGACCCCATGTCTCGATGGAAAAGTACATCATTTTCGTCGCAAACATCGAATTTCGAGACAAAACTGAAAAACTGACGAAAAAACAGAAAAAATTATAATAAAAATCTCTTTTCCCTAAACTTAACGCTTAAATAATTGACGAATTGAATAACATTTCTGAATATTTTAGTAATACTTTTATGAATTCAATACAATATATTATTTCGTTTGCAATAACAGACTTTCGTTTCCAATCGAAATGAAAATCTGATTTTTCCCCCAAAAAAAGATATTCGCATAAAAACTCAATATTCAAATGGTTTTATCTGTTCCTCCATTTCCAACATTTCATACATCAAATCAAATTGATTTTCTCATTCAAGAGATATGAAAAGAAATGTTTTGACTCAAAATGTCTTTCAATTTTAACTCAATTTTAATTTACTTCCAAAGGATTAAACTATGAAAGAGTGTAATCCTATCACAAAATGACTGTTTTTTAGTGAGAATTCAAACAATTTGTAAATTTGTTGGAAAATTTGTGGAATGAGAACAAGAGATAAGAGTTTCTAAAATATTTTGTTTTTATGGATATAATGAATGGCTTTGAGAAATATAAAGGTAGGAAAGGGAGGAAAGGGAGGAAAGAGAGTGACGTGAAAATTAAGAATATTCCTGATGTGAAATAACGCATAAAATTGCAAATAAAAAGTCAAATAAATAAATTGGACCCAAAATAAGTGAATCAGAGAATTGTTTGCCTTTTGTTGTTGCGATCAATAGTCAGAACAGAATATAGCAAAACATGTAATAAGACTAACACTAAAAATAACAAAACATTTCACATGAATTGGCAGAAAAAATGCTAAAATGTGTTCAAAATATTGAATAAACTATCAAAACGTCAAATTAGGTTTTGCTCTTATATTAAATGAAATAAAAGGAAAGTTAACGAGAGATTTGATATTCCTATGGACAGAATAATTTGGTCGTCACTGACTTTATTGACGCAAACTTGCAATGAATACGAAAATTAATTTTAAATTAATAATAATTTCTCTAATTTGATGTCAATTACGAACTAAAAGTATAAAATTCAAACAGAATTTGACTCTTAATTGAGAATAATTTGATTTTTAAACAAATTTTATCCATAAAATGGGATATTAGGCTAACTCTACTGCTGTCGTGTGCCATGAAGTTTCAATCCTACCCTCACGACACACAGAACTGTACGATGAAGATCGAGTCCCGTGAGTATTGCCACTAAATTTTTCTTCTATAACTAATATAACTGTTTTCCTTATAAATTATTTTTCAATCAAAGAATACTTTTATCCAATTATTGAGAAATTATTTTTTTTGTCTCCAAATATTTGAAGCGAAAACAAATATTTGAAATCTAAAAATGATTTTTTCATATCTATAAAAACAAAAAATGTTTTTGACGTTTCTTTCGCTTAATGACTAAATAGAGTAATACTTAAACTTGATTATTAACACTTGGACAATTTCAAATGTATTTTATTAGATTGGATTCCGAGACTATTTTGTTTTAATTTTATATCTCAAAGTCTCGACTCTATTCAAATTCAAAACTTTTGATGAAAATTTGAATTACAATTAGGTCATTAATTCAGAGTAACAAAACAACATGTCAATTCTCCCAGCTAATTTCAATTAAATTCAATTTTTACTCTAATGTAACTTCATTTGAGTTGGTGAAAAATTGATGAAATGTTTTTTTAATTCAATCGATATTTTTATAATTATACAAAATGTTGACGCAATCCAACCTTATATACGAATTGCGTGGGTAACTGAAAAATAAAAATATAACTTATTTTGAAAAATATCCAGTATAACTTATTTTTATGTTTTGGCACTCTTGAGGTTTAGACTTGATTTAAAATTTTTGCTACTTCTAAGCAATCTTATAAATTAATTAATAGCATCTGAGAGATTTGACTTTTCAAGTGAGCTATTCTTGGAATCATTGCTCAACTATTCTAGATTAGAGTCAATAGATAGTTTGGAAAAAAATCAAGATACTTGTGCAATTCTTGTGCAATGTTGCTTTTTACTTTGGTTATTAATGACAGTGAAATCACCAAGAGGATTGCCTAAATATCAAAACTAACGAATATCTCTTAAATGACGTTTGATTTGGATTAATCAAACGTCAAACATATTGCTTGCTCAATTCTCTATTTATCTTCTTGAAGAGAAGATTGCAACTAACAAAGTAGCTAATTAAACATGCTCAATCTGACAAACAATAAATCTCATTATTACTGATTGAATGATTAATTTCTTTATTGAAATAAAGACTTATTTTAGAAAATAATTACCAAATTGTGTCTTAAAGTCATATTTATTTTAATTAATATTATTCTTGAACTTTAGGTTTGGGTTTAGAAATGATTTTTCAATTAAGAAAAGTATACAACAATTTATACAATAGTCTAGTGTTTGACTTCTACTCCAATTGAATGTCGAGTTTCCATTGAAAATGTTTTTCTCCTTTTGAACAAAACGGAAGACAAGACTTAATGATTGGATTCATTTATTTTGATTCATTTTGTTGTAGTTGTAGTGAAATATCGATTGAAGAAATGTATAGCAATTTATATGCTGTGCTAATGTGTTCATAGAAAATGATTAACTGATAATTCATTTCAGTCTCGTATACGACCGATGATCTGGTATTCGATTGGGAAACCGATACTCCTCTGGCTGTGGATGAGTCCATTGAATTGCCTCAACACGACATCATCGAGAAGAGTAACGGCGATTGTACTCAAGTATATTCTTCGGGTAAACATATGTTCAATACCTCCTTCTTATACATAGTTTTATATTTTTTTCAAATCAAATTCAAGAATCGCAACTCATTTTCAATTCTTTAGATTTTCTTTTCGGAATCGCTTTTGAAAATTGAAATCAAAATAACTTTTTAATGGATTAGATTAGAGACTAAGAGCACAGAATTGAATCTAATAGCAAGACATTAGTAATGACGCCCTACTCTTGGCTATTCTTGAATGCATTAAACAGTGCAATTTGAAATTACCTTGGACAAATTCTATTCAGTTTATGAGCACTAAAATAGTGTTCAGCTTTTGAATAAACTTTAGGGCATTGCCTCAACATTTATATAAGCACTTGACTAATGTCTAAATCAGTAATTTCACTGATGGCCCAAACTCGGAGCCTATCCCCTGGAGAGAGCTGGCTCATTTAATCAAATTAAACTACGACAAAACTCTTTTGTCCTTTCACTTTGTGACGTAATTTTCTCGTATTTTAATCAACCAATAAATTGATTAGCAGAACAACCTTGGTTCCACCTTGATAGCTTTGAGTGAGTCTCAAATTCTTCATGAAATTAGATTTTAAGCCAACCGTTTCTGTTGGCCATCAGTGGAAAGACATTTGATTCGGTAGTGAAAACATTTATGTGTCTCAGAATGTGATCCTTTAAGTGAAGTGAAGAAAATATTTTTCATTTTGATTGAGAGCTAATGTCTTGGAATCTAATGATACGTAACATAAAGACTTCTATTGCTTTCAAAATTCATTTTTTAATTTTATTTTTAAGAGTAATTAATCCAAAATAATTAAAATCACTAAAAATTGATTTAAAACTCACTTGAAATTATGAAATATGAATATTCATTAAAAATTTCAGCTCAACTTGCATTCAAAATGAGTTATTTCATATTCATATTTTACGTCACATTAAAACCATTAAAGATTTAGATTTGATTTAGAGGTATAACAAGTGTTTCGTTTTGATTAGTGAAAGGATTTTCAGTCAAAAATTCATTTATTAAAAAATAAGACTTTAATGCTATTAATGTCTATTTTATACAATTCATGGCTCAGATTCATAAAGCACAGACTCATTCTAGAACTTGAGTTAATGAATTATTTCCACATTTCAGCCCTTATTTTAAGAGTATTTGGGATTTGAAGAGAAAAAATAAGACAACTCCTAATTCATTAATCCCTTGTTATTTGACAAATATTTGAAAACAAATTCGGTGACAATTATCAGAATAAATATCACTGAAGTCAATAACAAGAGATTAGAAAGAATTTTATTGAGAAATAAAAATCTCTTTTGGAGTATAACTAGCAAATAAAAAAATATAGTAATGAATTTGGGGTAGAGATGAGTCATTTCCCTAAATCACAATCAATTTATTAGAAAAGTTTGTTTTCGTTGGACTTCCTGACAATAAAATTAAGTGAAAAATAAGATGAAGTAAAGGCTCTGAAAAAGTTTATCTCCTCTTAAATCATTTGAAATCCATTCGGAATCGATTTAGAGTTTAGTATTTTATATTTCTTCACCAAAAGAGAGTCTGAATGAAAAAAATTTCGCTTTTTGTGTGAATTGTGTGAATAAAATAGATTTTCTTAAATATCAGACATATCTCAATAAGACATACAATACTGAATGAACGCCATTTCAGAAACTATTTTCACATTTCATTTCATTTACTGATTTCTATTTCGAGTGTTCGACAAAATAGAGTCTCAAAAACTATATTAAAAGTATATAAGAAACGGATTAATCTTTTGTGTATTTTTTTTCTCTATTTGTAGGTAACTTCACTTGCGTTCAAGTGCTTTTCACAATAAAACGGAGACTGGGTACTTATCAACACTTTCATTGATACATATTTGAGTGAAATAAAGATTATTTCTGTCCCTAAATATTAAACATTTATTAGAAATACTCATTTTATGGCATAATATATTTCTAATCGGTATTATTTCTATTTTATTTTAAATTCAAATAAGTGCAACAGTTATGCAAAAAATCGTCATTTATTTCAGTCTAGTGTCTAGACTCTAAACAACAAGATACTTTCAATAACAAACACATTTCAATTAACTTTTTTTCGTAAATTTCCATTTCGGTAGATTATATATAACAAAGAAAAATGAGATGGTTAGTTTAACCACTGTCTGAATTTACTGAACCAAGCTTGATCATATGCACATGTATTCATAGGGAAACCTGATAATTCTAGTACAATTCCATTCTAAAACAATATACGTTTTTGTTTTTCCTGGGATTCAGTCTTTTATTTAATAAAAAGTGTATTTTCGTTGTTTTTTATCAAAGAAGAGATGAACTCTATTTGCATTGAATTACTATTTCACAGGAAATAAGTTTAAAGAAATTCAAAACCCATTCCTTCAAAACGTATTTAGAGTTAATATATTTGCAAAATTCAATATTAATTTTTTCCAAAAATCTGTATCTATTTCTCGTGTGAAGCAAAATATTATTCATAGTATTTCGTGATATTCTCTATTCAATACATGACTGCAATCATATTAAGTAAATCTCCGTTTCTTTTCCCCAAATAGAGTGAGAGATGGGAATAATATTTCTGAGATTTCAATAATTCAGTTGCCTTTCAATTATGATTAATACTATTTCTTATATAACATTCATTGGAAAAGTTGGAAACAAAATAAGAAAAAATGAGAAAAAGTATTTACTTTATTTTCGATACAGTTTTCGTGTGATTAAAGATTCATAGGATATGTTAACTCAATGTTAACTTAAATTAAACTAAAATACTGTTTCACATAAATTCATAGTTGTTCCAGTCTTAAGCTTAAGCTTAGTATTAAGGAAATGAATTATTATTTAATTTGAAAGAAAGTTCTTTAAGTCGACTGTCCATTAAATTTATTGCAATTCGATTTTAGCCTAATATTATATTACTAGAGTATAGTCTTTAAAGTCGTGGAAAATTACCACCATCAATTATTTATAGTTAAATATTCAAATGAAATGAAAAGAAAGAAATAATGTCAGAAACCACCTTGGTCATTCCACATTTATCAGTCAATAATTCATTTTTATTCTTTCAAATTACTTTTATTGTTATCTAACTTAAGCTACCGTTCCTTTAGGATACTATATATTTCACACATACATCCCGACCTGCCTTATAGTCATAATGTCGTGGATCTCCTTCTGGATTAAGGTCTGTCCCTTAAAACAAAAGACAATTATTTGTTTCAAATATTTTTTTCTTTGATAACTAATTAATGGTATTTATATCTATAAATGAAAAGCCGGAAGCAGTGCCGGCGCGGGTGACTCTGTGCGTGACATCTCTGCTGACACTTTCAACTCAACATGCTCAATCACAAAAATCATTACCCCCGGTGTCATACATAAAAGCCATCGACATATTCATGTCTTCGTGTACTGTATTCGTGTTCGCGTCACTCATGGAATACGCTTTGGTTAACATTTTAATGGCAGACGAAGTGCATGTGTCGGTCCGCTCAATGTCTATCCCAAACTCGACAGCGACTAACCCTAAGAACCACTCCTCGACGACAACAGGTGCTGCCCAACAGAACGCCACAACTGTGCCTCTCTATACCTCTTCCAAGGTATTCATTTTCACAACATATTCGCTTCAATTTTCAATGAATTGATTTTTGGGTAAAATTTTGAAATCAAAGCAAATATTTTGTTGAAGTTTTTGAAATCAATTTAAGAGAAAAAACAAAATTTTTTGAAACTTAAAGACTAAAAAAGACAATCAATAAAACGGAAACAACTTCTTTGAAAACATATTCCCTCGAAACTGATTGGTTGCAAAAATTTCACTGTTTATTAGGTTTGGCCTTAATATAAATGCAAATCATTGTTCACTACATTAGAGTTTTGTTTTGTATTTGAAATTTATTTGAAACTCTTTTGGTTTGCATTTTTATATCTTATCCAATAAATTAATAAACAAATCGCTTATATTTCATATATTTTTGATCAAACAATGAGCTCTTGTTTAGTGTTTTTAGTGTTAATTGAGGAAAATTCCGTATATTAGATGTGAGCAAGGTTAATTGAAAAATATGTGATTCAATAGGAATACACTCATGTTTTCATTTATTTACTGATAAGTTGTGAATGTTTTGAACAGATATGAAAACACAGACAAAAACTATTCCTGTCTAATGAGTTGCAGTGAAGTATACCTTTTGTGAAAATTTAATTCGAGTTTTGAATTTGAAGTACTTTTTAGTTTTACTCAACTCTTATTCTGAACCCAATTTGAAATCTTTGAGAAAATTTCAAAAACTCAAGATTTGAATAATTTATGATTTGAATTAAAATAATGAGTTTAATCAAAAGACTTAAATCCAAAACACATTTGTCTCGAGTGATAACTATTAGAAAAGTCTGTCATCAAAGCGTGGGCTTACCTTTTGAGACATAATAGGATTCCTCTTCTTCTCAATGCAAACGACTTAACACATTAAAAGCTGAGCACAAAATAAGATGTCTTTTGCATTAAACCTAAAATAAATGAAAAGTGAAATGAAGTGAATATGAGTGGAAAGAGTGAAAAATTTGGATCTATTTATGAAAAAGGAGTAATAAATATGTGAAGAGAGAAAAAATGGTTCCAAATGAGAGAATGAGAGGCAAATCGCTTTCCATTGATTCACTAATTTATTATAACCTCTTTATATGTGAACACTATTAAGAAAAAGAGCTTTTATTAGACAAGTGATGAATAGACACCTATTAATAAAAGTTAGACAAAAAATACTATCAAATGTTTCGCCGATTATTAGAGTTTTGCGTTCGGATACAAGAGTCACAGTTTAATCAAAATTGATCTGGATTACAAACAAAAATTTACCAGAACTATTGGACCTACAATAGAAACCACAATAACTTATAAATCAAAGTTAACTATTGGACTGTCAGTACAACACTTGATTGCATGCAATGCGTCAAAATCTAAAAGACATGGTTTCAAACTTAACAAGAATTGGCGATAACCAAGTATAAATTTTCAAAGGAGCCGAAAGCATCTATTTTCAAGACTAACAGTTCAATTCAAGAATTGATTGCTGAATAGATTCGCTAAAAATTGTTTTTATATATTTGAATGTTAGGGTCATTCTCCACAACAACAGCAACAGACGTATAGGAGTCTGGCGTCCAAACAACACGACAACGCAATGTTTGTCGACCGTATCTCTCGGTGGACATTCCCGCTGTCGTTCGTTGTGTTAAACATTATTTATTGGGCGTATTATTTGAGTTGAAATCAAAGCCATTATTTTAATAAACCATACGTTCCGTCGAATTACTTTTTTGCAGAGAAACGACTCACAAATTACTCAATAATTTATTTTTCCGCTCATTTTCGAGAGACGTCTGAATGAATATAAAAACACATATTTAATGGTCGCAAAGGGTTCTCAGCCTCTTATGAAGGACTCCATTATTGATCTCAAGAATCATCAAAATTTTTTCTGTGAATACAATCCAAACAATACTTCAATAAATTCTCATTGAAATGAAGTATTCATTAACGACTCAATTATTATTAAATTTCAAATAATTATAATAAGGTTTTTACTCAATATTTATCTCAACGATAAATATTTGACTCATTTTTTTCTGTATAAAGTTTTGAATTCTATTTAAAAGTTGATTAATCAGTTTGTTTTCAACATTTTTATTGATTAAATTTAATAATAATATATAAATATGTATTAAAATATTATTGTTTTATTGAGAAATAAAGTTTTATTTATAATTGACATTCTGTGCTGGCTATTCTATTGTTTCTAGTTATTTTAAGCTTGATTGATTTCATGTGAAAAAAGTGAAACGGTCTCTAATTTTGAAAATAAAAGCAGTAAAAAAACAACAAAACGTTTGGGGAAAACATATTTTCAAGTTATCGGCAAAACTATGTCTCATTTGATCAGAAAGTCCTTTAAATTTAAAGATTTATTGAAAGTCATTAATAATTTGAATCCAATAAATAACGCGGTTTTTGTCGAAAACCTGTGTTAAGACTTTTTTCTTGAAATATGTTTAGACTTTTCTCTATCTTTAAGTCATTTAAAAGGATTTTTGTGTCCATTCAAGTGATATATTATTCAAAAGATTAATGTTTTATATGATTGAAATATCATAGGAAAAACTGCACTCAGATAAGAGTTAGGGTCAATAAATATTTGGTTGAATTATCCATGCAATGATCTAGATAAATATGAAATATTACTCGAAATTCAAATGAATATAATCGACGAAAGAATTCCAAATATTTCGATGGATTTATTGATGATTCGGTTTTCGGGATCCGTTGAATGGCACTGAAACCGATCTGACCCTCCCAATAGAGTTTGGGTCAATAGAGTATTTCATATAAACACTAATATTTAATGCCATTAATCTTGCAAAACGATAAAATCAATAAATCATTTGGATTTGGAGTGAAATCTAGTCTAAACAGATGTGAATGAAATCACTTATTGTGATAATCAAGTGATTGAAATAATAATAAGTTGAAAGTCATACTAAGAATAAGAGTTTGTCATCGATTCGTTGGTTGCACTCAAAAGTTCATTCAAATGAAAGTAGAGCTCAATTATTAAAGGCGTCCGAAAATTCCGGGAATTCTTCGCAGGACTTATAGTTGAGTGGAAACAGAAATTCAATTGAAAGCCGAGTCATAACATAACACTAAACTAATTCTTCATTATAACGATATTTGATTTAATCTCTTTTTTCATACAATTTTCAAACTTTTAATAGTCGACAGAGAATTGAAAAGAAATTTTTTAATTATGTAAATATATTCTTGCATTTTGGTTAGGCTTTCAAATAACATCTTGAGTTTAAAAACGAGTTAAAAAAATTCCTTAAAAATCTTTTCAGTATTTTTAGGCTCAAATCATAATAGGTTTGGATTCAATTCATTAAATATTAAAAAACTCATTGAACTGAATGTAATGAAGTGCTCATTAAAAGTGGAAAAGTTTTAATAGCTTTCTATTTAACACTTTCAACGGTGTATTTAATGTCGAGAAGTAAACTATCACAATTTTAATGACTTCTACAAAACAATTGAAACTAGATCATTTGTTATTCTATGAAATAAAACCAACGGGGAGGGGGTCTACCAATGAATTTAATCATAGCTCATACATCATAGGGATTACCGTTTTGTTTAAATTTAATGAAATTTTATTGCAGTCAAACTCTTATATGGTTTGGACGACGAGTTGATGACAGGTCCTATCCGTTCACCAAATATAGTGAAGTAATCCATACTTTTTCAGCCAAAATATGTGTTACGGAATAACTTGAGGAAAGTCATCAAAATAATGGTTAAAAGTTTACCCAATATATCAAATTCAGAACCACTGCTCAAAATGGAAATTAATTGGAGGAAAAAATGTGTTGGTGTTAAATCGATTCGAGGTCTTTGTCCTTTGAATTATTTGATGATAACTTCTTTTTCGGTCAAAATTAGCTTTTCTTTTGTCATTCTTATCACGCCTTGCATTTGGTCTCACATTTCAATACTTTGTTTGTCTTATATTTTATATGAATTGAATGAACGCCTAATTCAAGTGCTTTCGAGCGAAAACTCAAATCTAAAAAATATAAACAGAATTCAAATTTATTTTTTGAATTAATTTCAATAAACTTGAAAATAATGAAACATATTTTGAATGCATTGAAATACAAAACAAAATGAGTCAACGAATTGAATAAATAATTGAAATATAAAGTGTTTGTCGATTGATATCTCAATACAATTCAACTTTTGTTTTGATATTCAGTTCAATGAATTGATTGATTAAACGATAATTTGAATTAATATTTTCTTTAATTTAAAACGATATGTAAAATCATTTTTTATAATACTAATGGGGAAAAGGCGTTTCCAAGAGTATAGTTGAGTAAAGTTGATTGATAAAATACGAATGACTTGTGACAGCTCTGACTCCGTTATTAAATAATTAGCGACAAAAAAAGTTAGCGATTTTCGGATAAACAAAATTAACATAAAATATTAAATAACTTTTTGATATATGGCTATAATTTTCAATTTAATATTTATTGCATATAAACTCGATTAAGTTACGAAAATTACCAAGGTAGTTAATTAAACTTTTTGCGAGTACTGTTATATTTCATCTGAAAACTAGATTATTTGTTTTGAATAATTCAAATGTATGTTTGTGTTAAAAATTTGCTAAAAATCCTTATTATTAATCTAAAAATCATCCGTAAACTAAACACTCGTAAAATAGTTTGTGTAAACAGAAGGGGAAAGACGTCTAAAAAGTTTTATATACGAAACACACTTATAATATATGGCAGAAAATAAATTATAAAAATTGATATAAAAAAAGAGTTTCATAAATGAGTTCTGAAACTAATGACAAAACATTTCGGGATTACAAACGATTTGACAACAAATTTGTGTAAATAAAAAAAGTGTGACATTTGGTTATCCAAACAGAATAGGACAGGCCTTCGGTACTGTACTGTAGCTATTATTTGGCTGAAATAAATACACTCAGGAATATATTGATTACAGTAATGAGGAAGACTCCGACCAAAATCCAATTACTAGTTGTGTCGGCGATACTCAGATACTTTTGAATTGTGATATTGTGTCTGACGTTAAGTATTAATAATATTCCGACCAAAATCTGAAGACCGATTGAAACGGCAATACACGACAAATTGATTATGAAGTAATAATCCTGATCTTTATTGCCGGGGTTGGTGGCATCCTTACCAGGGCCACTTCTATCGTAGTGGTAGAGCAGATACTTTAGTTGTGAACAGTTGGCACTTATCAGCGAGAGGTCGAGCATTCCCTGAGCGATATTCTTCTTAGTCGAATACAAACTGACATCAATTGTGTTATTGGAGTCGACATTACTCTCCTCTTCCTATAAGATCACAATAAATACATTTTATCCTCAATTTTATTGTTACTGAAAAGTGTTGTATTCGTTGAGCGCAACAAAAAACCAGACAAAACTCCGATCGTTAGGAGATTTTTGTGGAGAAATTTTTTTTTTGCGAAACATTTAATGATGTTTCCATATGTTTGGATACGGACTACCAGATATGTGACCGTCCCTTCATTTATCATACATTTTGTGAGGATTGTCGGGGGATTACATAACAATCAAATGATTTATAAATTTCTTTTCTTTTCGGCAAAAATTATGATTCAAGACAATGTTTTATATTGTCTCACAAATTGTTCTAGTTTGTTTCAAACAATATGCTAGATATAAATACCATTATATCATTTGAATGGGAGGGATCTCTTCTAATAATAACTTTTTTATTAACTTTATGAGGAAATAACTAATCATTCAGATAAAAGTCAAACCAATTGAAGGGAAACCCCCACTATTCCCCTTCCCTCAAAGGACTAGATTAAATTGATCTGGCAATATTTCAAGATATTTTTGTTTCCGCATATATTCCGCACATCAACAGTGAAGTTGATTTGTGCGCATCCCTTACATCAAGACTAACAAAAATAGTATTAAGTAATACCTTTCAGAAAGAGATAGTGTTTCGGTAATTATATCCTTCGGGCAAATAATTGACAGAATACTTTTTGTCCGAACGGTTGCGACAATAATATAGTATTATTGTTGAATACTTGCCTTTCTCGGTGTAATCAAACGTCTTCTGACATCCGGTGCAGTCAATGGCTTGATTTCAGTCAAGATAATCGGCTCTTTCACATCTGTTTCGCCAGAATATGTATTCATCTCTGGATTGATCGCAAAACTACTTTTCCTTTTGTTTTTATGAAATTGGATTCAGTGATGAATAGAAATCAAATTCATATCAAACGATGAGTTTCTATGAAAACTTTATTTTATACCCAAACCAGTGATGCATTCATTGAGAAAATATGTCTAATAATTAACGTTAAGTTAATTTTAACAAAAAACAGATGATTTCAGTCGTGTAGAGGAAAGCCTTTCGCTTTGAACATCCATTACTACATTGCGATAGTCATTCAAATAGCAATAGAAGTGCAAACCTCTGCCAAAAGTTGTATAATAGAGGGAAGGGAACTGAGTTGAGCTCAAACAGTGACTTACAGCCCCCACACATTTAAAGTTAAATACAACTTTTCCTGCAGAAAAACTGCGAACAACTTTAATAACATTTGGTTTTACGAAACCATTTTTGAAAAACAGCGGAAACTCTTCAGAAGAAAACTGGTTTTACATCCAATGAAAACAAAAATTATAAACAAAATGAAATATTTTAATCACTCATTCACTCCATATATTGATATTTTTATTAATAAATGAGTTCACAGAAGAAAATCAATTCTGATTTTTCGACAAAATAGAGGTTAAGTCTGAAGACTAAATGTATTTATTATTTTTGTTTGTAATCCAAATAAGTTGTGAGACTTTTTTTTTACTGAAGTCATCGATAAATAAGGAATAATTTTAATCAAATTCTCAGTGTTTCTGATGATTGCATTTTATCGCCGACTATATTAATACCCGGAATATATGGAATGTAATAATCAGATGAAAACTACACTTTTTATGGTCTCCCAAACACATTGACTCAACCATTAATACAGAATCTCTATTATAATAATAATAACGGAATCATAAGTAAGTATTTTTTTTCACAGAAAAATGTTGTTCTCTTCGACCATAAGAATAAAAGACTCGTTTTGTCTCATAGTTTAGATGGCTTTCCATTGAGGTTATCATTACTCGGACTCCATTACTAACAATATTACCGAAACGTTTTACTGCAATTACTTCTTCACCGATCGATATGACGGCCAGACTTAGAAGAATGACTGAACCGAATGCTTCTGAAGAGGTTTGTATTGTATTTGTTATGTATGTCTTTCCTGTCCTTTTGTATGTTGAGTCGATTTGCGAGACTTTTTTTTGTCGTTTAAGTAAATTGAATCCGAGTCTTAATTCTGTTAATCGTTTTTCTCTTATTTTTCTTCAAACAAATAAATAAATGATTATTCAGATCAACAAATTTGGACACAAATCGGACACTAATTTCTCAATAAATTGCATACAATTGAAGGCGAAAATAATTTTCTGTTTGTATTTAATGATCGCTTTTATGAGTTTAGGTCTGAATTCTTGGTATTGTTTTGCGATAAAAATCGATATCCTTTAGAAATATTTTCAGACAAAATATTCAAAGAATTGTTTGTTTTATTTAATTTAAGAAAAAGTAATTTTATCAAAGACTAGATTCCAAACAACTCTTGAAAAATTCAAAATAAATGTTAAGTTTCATTTAAGCATGATAGGTTCTTCAAAGATCCAGTAATGGTATGCTCTCTTTCTCCCTACTACCTTGCTGAACAAAGTAAACATACAATAATGGGATTGAATTTAATAAACAATGATTCCATCAGTTTTTAGATATTGTCTGAAACTCAGCTAAAAATAATTTTTTGTTCGACACGTATATCAAAACTTGTAAAAAGTTCATCCACGTAATCACATACTTGGGTATATTTCAAGGCCCAATTTTAGTGAATTACCAAGCAATATCAAGAAATATCCAGCAATGCTTTCATTGATTCGTTACAAAAGTGTTTACAGATTAACAATAAGATTCTCGTTTTGTGGGAAATAGAGTCCATACAAATGATAAATAGATTAAACATGAGATCAAATTTGTTGACATTCTGTAACACTATTTCCTAATTATCCCCATTTTCTGTCAATAATTGAATGAACTGTTAATCAATTTGCTTCGTATGACAGAATCAAATGCATCAAATTATTCACTCAGTCATACATTGCGATCGCCTCTCCTTTGATATCTAACAGAGTTTCCAATGTATTCAGATTGTAATCAAGTGATGAAAATATTTATTTCATAATTAATGAAATGGTTTTCAAAAATAGCGTCAATGAAATGGTTTTAATAAAAGTCTTTAAAATCCTTATTAATTGGTTTGAATTGTCATTAAAACTGAGACGTGAAGTGAAATTAAATGACAGTTAATATCAGAAATTGATTTCAAGACATGTTTTACCCCAAAAATATTCTCTGAGATATTTAACTCGGAATGGGATCTGACTTTCTTTTCATTAGATTATCGATAGTTTCGAACAAAATATTGAGTAAAATATCTGTTTTGGTAACATATCTTAAGCTCTGGTGGTTTACAGACAATAAAAAATAGTCCGCATTTATCACAAAACCATTTGATTTACTTTTAAATACGAATCTATGGGTCTTTCCTCTGTCTTATCATTCGGTTCGCTTGTATTCACACAAACCGTATACGACTTGACATGACTTGAATTCAAGCGAAGGATTACGGCGTCCAGTGGTCTGTCCATTTTGCTACACAAATCTGATAGTCGTTTAAGTTATCGGAATATTTTGAGAGAAAAAAAATCCAAAAGAGTCTCAAAATTGTTGAAAATTCTTCTTTAATATACCAAAAACTGAAACATAAAAATAATAATCATCAAAAGATACGAGCTAGTTAGTTTTAAAAAGTCTCTTTATTTGTCAATTTCTCGGAAACTTTTCGTTGAAAACAAGTTTAAAATTCTAAGTCTTATTGTTTAGGAGTTCTTTGAAAGTAATACCTTTTGAATGCAATATCGATATAATTGAAACATAAAAGACTTTTTTTTAATACATAGCCATTAACTATAAAGTCTTTCCGATAAAAAGTGATGCCTTTATTCTTGTTTATTGACCAATGAATTAGATTTGACAGAAGAGAGGAAGTCTTCATAAAGTGTACAGATGTACACTTGGAACAGATGTACCGAAAGGCAAAACATTTAAAGTTCAATATTTTTTATTATTGAAAATTTATTTTCTGTCAAATCCTATTTGTTTTTTATTTACAGACTTTTCATTATTTTTGACGATTTTTTTTCCTGAAAATAAGTCTTCAATATATAAAAATGTGTAATAAAAATTTTCACTCCTTTTGCGTTCACTTATTTCATAGTTTGAGGTCATTTTCATCAAAAAAGATTATTGAGTTTTCTCTGAATTTTGTTTATTTTTTATAAAAAGTTATTTATATTCAGAATTATTCAAATGATTGCATTTTTTGTGATATTTTTATTTTCAAATTAAATAAAACTCTTCTCGAAATGAAACGACTTTTCTTTTTCTCATTATATGAGGAAATGTAAAAATAATTTTAAAAAAAAATTATATATAAATAGAAATTCTGTGTAAAACTTTGGATTAGATTTAAATTTGTAAAAAAGGAAATCCATATTTGAAGTCGAAAGTCAGAGTACCTGAAGATTAGTTCAAATGATAATAACATTAGAGAAATGCCGTCAGATGTGAAAATGAGTAGAAGTTTCACATTTTAATTAAATTTTTGAAATATATTAAATTTTTTTCAAATAAAAACAATGTGAATCGAAACGGTATACTCTATTCGTAAATGCATTAAATATAGATTTTTTTAATATTTAATAATTAAATATTTGAAATATTTAGACAAAAAATAACTGCAATTGTAACGAAAATGTGTTTCTCAATAGAGTTCGAGGAATTCTTAATTAATTCAGTGTATCGGAAAATTTTCATCCGAGGATAGTATTCAAATCATAAATTATTTTGTATTTAAGTCTAAAACATGTTTTTCACAGCAATTCTATTCTCTTTTATTTCGTGTCTTCACTAAAAACGAAAGAAAAGTGTTTTCCTATTGTTCTTCAAATCCAATAAAGAGTCTGAAGAATAACATCATTAATAAAATAACGGATCAATTAAAACATTTTTTATGATGTTTTTGTTTTTCGCAATCATTTTGCTTCTGACTTATGAAACTACCAGTGATTTTACTGATTATTTAGGAAAGGCAGGGAATGCAGTGTTTGTTAGCATTTCTTAAAATATTAACTCTAAAAAGTGTTATTACTTTCTGAAAAAGTGATGAATTTCTAGAAATTTGCATAAATTTTGATTAAGATTGAAGTGTTTTGGATAAACAAAATACTGTTTCGCAAGCATTCAGTTAAAGAATTTATGAATAATTTTGGCATTAATTAACGATAAAATTGATCCATCAAATGGATTATTTACTTGAGTATATACTCAAAGACTAAGCACAGGTCGGTTTCCATAAAAATCTGAGCTCAAAGACCTGAACCGAAAACATTCTCTAACGCTATCTCTTGGATCACTGTTTCCAGTGATTTATTGTTCAGTATTTTTAGGCAATATTTCACTGAAATATCGGTTAAATTAATCATAAAATTATTAAATATTATATCCAATGCCTCTAATAATAACATAAAAAGAGTATCTCTTGGCTTAATATTCCTGATCTCATAGTTTCCATTGTTTTTAATTAAATTTGACTTTTAGTTGAATCAATCATTTGTTAAACTATTAGAAAAACATTTGAATATCAAAATTGTTTCTTATTTTCTTCGAAAGAGAGGGTTTCCAGACGTTTCTAATGAAAAATTATACTATTTTTCTATAAGAGGAATGAATTATTGAATTTGAAAAAATCAATAGTAACTGAAAATAGAAAAACAGATAAATTATATCCCATTTAATCCAAAAATTGGCTCATTTTTCACGACATTAAATATTTGAGAAGATATTCGGTTTTCAAACCCCATTATATCTGCAAATATTTTGTTAATTAAATGCTTTATTGAAATGTTTTTTGAGAGGGTGTCAGCGTATAAAAAGAGAGACCAATAGGTCTTCCACTTGTATTGTCGCCCAAAGCCATAATTAAAGCGTAAATACAATAATTGAATCAAACCATATATGATATGCAATAGATTTTATTATAATATAAAATGAAATTTGTTTGCAATTCATCTGATGATGCGTTCAATTATAGTTTATCACGATAAGGAACAAGTACGTTTTGCCATTGTTTTCTTAATAGACAAGTTTTTTCTCAATGTTTTCATCTGTTTTTGATTGTGTTTCGACACAAAATTTCATTTGAGATGTGCTCTCATCTACTCTTTTGAATGAAAAGTTATACCAAATATAAACTTAAAACTAATGAAAAAGTTTATGAATTTGATTCAAATGTCAACTTTGGTAATGATTTGCTTAGAAAAAGTCAATTGTTTTCATGTAATACAGAATTGATTTTATCATTTGTTTTAATTTTTATAACAATTGTATTAATTCGTGATTTCGAGTCTTGAATTAAATTTGATTTTATGCTAAAAAACTTGTTTTCCTTTAATTAAATTTTTGTAACTTTTTATTGGAAATCCGATGAAATAGATTTGATCACATTTTCTCAGATATCACGACTCTTTTCGTTTAGTTTTGTTCAATAGTTTTAAACATATGTTTGATTTTATCAGAAGTGGTGTTAATTAGTGTTTGTTTTGTTAATTCAATTGGATATGAATAGGCAGAAGACGATACAGTGATGTCCAGCGAACCGGTCAGCGATTTGGTGGGCACTAAACCAGTTACACCTCAAATGGATATGAATATGTATGCGACGCGAAAGACCATCGCTCAGGGTTTGCATTAGTCTCCAAATATTTTTCAATTTGACTCAAAAAATGATATAATCTTAGGTATTATGGATTTGGGATTAATGTGTGCCAACGCTTCTCAACTCAAATGTATTCCTGTTTTCCAAATGAATATTCATTTCATTTCATTTGTGTTTCACTTTGTTTTACAACTCAAATGGCATTCCATATATGGAATCCAAATAGTTTTGGGAGTTGTTTAGCCATAGCACAGCATATAATCAATGCTAATGCCATATAACCCATAGATAATACTGGAAAACAACAGTCCTTTTAGCCGATGAATAGTATGACAGAATCAGGTCCTCTAAAATTGTATGTAATCTAAAAGTGTAATACTTATTGTTGTGACCCCTGAGCCAAATGCAATCATTTTTTCGGAGGGACTTATTGTCATAAAATGAAATGATTTCTCTCACGAAAAAAACATTTGATTATATCTTCAATAATATTCATTAATCTTTTATTTGAACAAAAAAACAGATGTATTACTGAACTCAAGTCAACACAAATACTTCGAAGTGACCGTCGCTTTAATCACTTTATCGATAATACTTCAAGTAAGTAGTCTTCAGTTCAATTCAAGTGAGGCTCCAGTCATTGGAGTGTGTCTTCACATACACAAAAAAATAGGACATAATGTCTGACATATCAATAACTTAATCCTTTTTCTCAGTTTATCGAAAAAAAATAATATTATACTAAATGTTAAGGAAAACCATAAGATATGGAAAAGGATTGAAACAAATAATAGATGAAAATCAATGAGTCGTAACACTCCATTGAATACCATTACTCAGAATAGGATTACAAATATTTTATATTTATTTGTTAACAGATTATCGTCGGAATAGTATTCATACTATTGGGTCGACTGAACATCAATTTCTTTGTCGACAGAAAAAAGGCCGACTTTTTGAACAACGCGTCGGTAATAATAATATTTTTGATTACTGTCGTCAATGTTTTGATCACAGCCTTCGGTCCGAGCGATACAGTTGGTCCACAAACAGCACAACCTACTGCTTGGACTAATTTCTACCCTGGTAAACTTCCTGACGACCCCACAAAATAGGATCACAGCTCCCACTTGTGTTCACTATTTTTAGACCAAATATATCATTGGATTTCCTTTTGATTTATTTTAATCTTTTGCTTTGAATTGATTTTTGAGCACAAATTTTATCGCTTTTTATAGCATTTGTTTGAAAACAGTGTTTATTCAAAGAGTTGTGAAAACTTCACATAATATTCCGTTTATTCTGTGTATAGGACTGTTATCTAAACAAATATTATTTTTATTGTCTTTTGACTTGAGTTTTGTCATTTGAAACATAACTTTGAAATTTTATCGTCAATTGAATTACTAATAGAATTCATTTGAAAATTATTTTATTGAATATAATATTACTTTTCGTATTTAATAACGTTTTTAATTGAATTTTTACTCAATTATAAGAATAAATTACTGAACAGAAAATTAATTCAATGAAAATATTGTAGAAAAAAGAGAAATGTTTTACTGACGAAAGAAAAACATAATAAAACATTTCATACTTTCGGCAAAAATAAGATCCTTTTATGACTTTTTGTGTACTTTTTTCGGAAGTATTGCATAAAAATTGTGTCAATTTGTTCGCAAATAGCATATAAAATATTGAACAAGATAATAAACTTGGTTTATTATTAAATGCCATTAAACGCAGAATATTCTGAAGCAAATAAAAGGGACATCTCATTAAATGTTGACTCTCTCTCTCTGTCTCCCCCTCTCTCACACTCACAATCTAATGCCTGTCCTCCCATTGCTTTAATGTTGTGTCAAATTTTTATCAAATAAAACATAAATCACTGAACACAACAACAAATGCAGTCACGAATCGACGTCAAAGAATTGTCGGGCATTTCGAGCAAAACATTTCTGGTTTTGCGGATCCGACGGAACGACACATTATTTACATCACTCTTATTACTGTTTGAATGACTGCAACTCGGATTTCCATTATGTCCGACAAGAGATTCACAAGAATTGCGGATCAAATCGTTATTATCTGAATTTGTGGTCAAATTATCGAAAATATTTTCGCTTTGATTAGTAACACAAAACTTATCGGAATTGGTTTCTGAGGTTTTTGAGATGTTTTCCAATTTGTCATTCGTTTGAGAATTTGAATCAAAGACATGTCTATTGTGTGTCATCTCTTCAGCGATGGCCACTTCATCCGCAAGAGATAATTGATTGACATAAACGTTGGTTAAGTTTGAGTGTCTGTCTGTTGTGTTTGGAGACAATAACTCAACGTTTTGGTCGTCAATAATCTTCCCAAAGAGTGGTATATCAGTGGCCATCACTTTCTCATCATTTATTACCCGATTGTCACCAGAAATGCAATTATCAAAAGCAAGTCTATCACTATTGAAGTCAAACCTATTGTCGTCATCAAAGACATCATCGGTCTGTTGATCATCGAATGCGATCCGATAGAGATCTGGCCTTATCTGTGAGGCCTGACTAGTGAACTGTCGGCCATTCCTCATTCTGGCCAATTGGAGCACTTCGTCTTTGATAGCTCTCACGTCTGACACTTGTGTCATATGTCGGACCCTTTTTGGCGAAACATTACTGTTGTTGGAAATGAGGGAAAGTCTATTGTTTTTGTCTTTTTGTTGGCCATTATATTCAGTATTATCTTCCTCTTTGTCTTCTAATTGTTTCGCAACACAATAATCATTGTTATCCTTATTCTGGGAATACTTCAGATCAGTGTTTGACAACATTTTTCTCATTAATCTCTTATCTCACAAACAAAATATCAAATACTAAGAGAATTCACACAAAAGTAAAATCATTTCAAAGAAAAGTATTACTGTTTTTGGAGAGAAACTGACAAAACATAAACTGATGGCAAAATTTGATGAAATTTTTTCTTTCGTGTAATAAAACACAAGACTTTTGAGACGCGAATACTTTACTTATATTTTTTTCCTTTGAATTATTACAAATTACTTCTGTTTTTGTCTTATATTTTGTCACTTTTTTTCATAAAACGAAGACTTAATAGAAAATATGTAATAATTTTTTAAGGCTTTATCTCCAAAGTCTTTCAATTGAAATGAAACACAAGAATAACATTTCTTCAGTCAATTCATCGGAGAATAAGTTTTCAACAAATAATAACTGTTTTTTGATTAACTTTTCTGAAGTACAAAACCATATGTTTATCGAAATTAAATTGAGTTCCAATTGAAGTGAAATCTTAAAAAAAGTAATAAACAAATTGAAATCTCAGGCGTCATATGAGAGGCTTAGATACAGTACTTGATGTCATCTCAAACATATAACACCTCTTTTCTGAAATCAATCTATTTTTGGCATCACTTGAGCGCTGAATAATCATAAACCGAGTTCTTGAAAGTTATGCAAAACTCTTGTTGTGGCGACTCTTGTCTTGTGATATATTAAGACATATTTCTGGGGTTCCAGTATTGGGAACCGACACAAAAACAAAACAAAATATCTCTAAATATAAGAACAATTATGTCTCAAACAACGGATGCATTAATTTAATTGATTGAAAGTCAATTCACTTTTCCATTGAACCGCATTTTGACATTGCATTCAATCTATAACCATGGTTACATAAATATCATCAATCTTAATTTAAAACCAAGATACAATTAAAAAAATAAAATACCAAAGGATTTCAATTCAAGACTTTCATTTCACACGATCTCAAGGCTCAGGGAAAGGAAAAAAACAAATAAAAGGCAAAAGCAGTGCATAATTGATGTCATAAATAGAATAAATTCACTGTATTTCAAATGAGAGGAGATTTCAAATTATTAAATATTTGAGCTGTCTTTCAATGTATGCAAGATTATATGAGTTGCATAGGAATTTTGCTCTTGGTAAATTCAATTTTAATGTAAATAAATCGAGAGAATTGAGTGCAAATTTAAACTATCAACTTGATATCAAGATTCCAATTGAAATAAACTTGCAAATAAATCCTCTAGTTTACCTCCTCTCATATATTATTAGAGAGAAGTTAACACAGAATTGTATGTTCTGGCATAAAAACAAAGAAAAATCCGCATTAAGTTTAATCAAATTGTGTCTCCACTTTAATCAAAGCAATTCCTCTAAAATAGTAGTGAAAGTAAGAGCTGTTTACAAATTCCTAAAGAATTCCTGATTTGTTTGACTTTTCATTCTGTGCTCAAAACATAAAGACTTAACAATGAAATGCAATAATTTTGTGAAATCTTTTCTCATCGGATAAATGCCACAAAAACATAATGGACAGCAAAACACAGGATTTATTCTGTGCTCTCATTTGACATATTGTTTGTATTATAGGAATCATTGCAATTCTTGTTTTGTTTATTGGATTTCAATTGTCTTTCAACTGAATTAACTTATGTTTAAATTCAGATAACATTCATTCTATTTATTGCTCAGAATATTTCAAATAATGAATAAATAGAGAAATTATTCGATAGAAATAAATTTTTAATTAAATTAAATTAATTAAAATATTTTTAAAATTCTCGAAAATATTCGAATATATTAAACGAAATTTATTCAAAATTCCGACACTTTTCAAAAACTTAAGTATTTCTATACTTTTGACGAAATTTTATAAAAATTTATGAAAATTTAGGCAAAATTCCGGATCTAATGAAATAAATTCAAGTTTTACTCGATCATTATGTGTACCAAGAAGTTCGTTATACATCCCAAATGGTTTAGTATGGTTGTAAATATTGATGATAAAAATATAGAATTCAAAGTACAACACACTTATCCTGTGCTCATACAACAAAACAACAAACAATTTATTCAAAAATTGAATATAAAATCTAATGCCGAAAATGTTTTGGCAACTCTTGAATTGTGATCAACTCTTAAATAGAATAAAAATAAATGGACTAAACTCTTCTGAATCAAAATATTAAGGATTGAAAAGTATTAGTAAAAAAATTTCTATAAATTTTAAATTATTATTTTTTTTCAGTAAAATCCCTAAAAAATAAGCTAAACATAAAAGAAATAATAAGTTATTTGTGAGAAAATCGTGAATAGAATTCAATACTTTTTTGCTCAACTTGTTTGCAGAGCTGAAAACAGCACAGAATAAGACAGAATTGCGAAGGAATTATTCACTTAGAAAATTGATTCCGTAACTGAATATTCAGTTTTATCCCAAATTTTTGGTATTATTTGAGTTTATGTTGAGATCGAGTCGTAAACTAAGAAATATTTTGATAACTATTTTTTTTTCTTGGAATACATTCTCTGAGCACATGATTTGCTACAGTAATGTAAGTGCACCGGTAGTCACAAAAACCTTCGACTTATCCTCAGATCCTCAGAACGTTGAAAATGAATTCAAATTTCTTTCGGTTGACTTCTCATTGAATAAACATTTATCGACAAAACTCTTGAATATATTTGGCTCAGAGTTTATCCCAGAGTTTATCTCAGAGGACATGGAAAGTGTGAATAGCTTTGAAATGATCACAAGTATAGTAACCGTTCAGATGACTGGCAAATGATTTAATCTATAATCAAAATCAGTAGAGATATCTGTGATTGTGCTGAGCGCATACCAGAGCTCATAATTATGCAAAACATTGATAATCACTTATATTTATTAGAGATTCTCATCATTTCTAGTGATTAATCAAATCATAAAACCATTCAAATACTGATCAAAATAATTGAATTGAAGTTCACTTTGATTTTGATTTACTTTTTCAGAAAAACTCTTCAATTATTCAAATGATTTCCATTAGATTTAATTGAAACCCAAATTCCTTTTACTCGAATATAACTATAAAATTCGATTGAGTAGAGTTGCAAGTATCTGAGTATTCCTAGATCATTCAATATAAAGAGATAGTTCTATTAAAAGTCTTAAATTTATGGGCAAAAAGTGTCTCACAATACGATAATCGCATACAATATTGAATTACTATTGGATTAGTTTTTATTAGAGACCTGTTTAAGGACACAATCTATGTTTATATAGACTTTGAGACGAATCTTAATTTAATTAATTGAAGACAAAAAAGTTTTGTCTCAAAATCGGAAGGCCTGACAACAAAAGGACAGGAATTTTCTTACAATTAATGATTTGAAATAAATTTTGATAAGAATTCAAACCTAAAGAAAGACTTATTGAAAGAAATGTGAGAAAACATTTTTTGAGATATAAAACGGGAAGTAAACCATTACTACAAAAAAAAGTTTTGAATTGATTTTTCTCGTCTGAAATTCAAAGAGTTTTTGAATTATCTGAACAATAAATTAATGGCGAATAAGAAAATGTAAATATATTTTGTGAGTCAATAAACAGGGAATAAATGCTTTTTCTGTCGCAGATTTCAATCTAAATGTTTTGCTATATTTCTGTTCAACTGTTTATAAATTCAGTGCTTTTAAGATATTTTTAGTCAATTTATGTGTTTATAAAACTGAGAATAAAAGCAAAACAATAATTGTTATGAAATGTCTTTTGATTTATGGACATTCAGTTTTGAAAAATTTAACAAAAATCCGGAAAAAATTCAAATATATTTTTCTTTCAAATATTTAGACACAAGAAGAATGTCTTTTCCATTAAATAAAAGAATCAAATCCTTCAGAAAAGAAAAATCTATATTCATATCAATTCATATCATATGTAGTTTTTTTCCGATACAGTTATAAATGTCTGTAATTATCTATAAAACCAATTAATCATTTGTTCAATCGATGAAATGAATCAGAAATAATGAAATATATTACGAATATTCATGAAAACAATGGATGAAAAGTCGTCTGACCTTTGATCACATCTTTAATGATCAAAAGATATGCAACAAATGTAATGAATTCAATAGAAAATCATTACATTATTTTCTAAAGAGTTTTCTTTATTCTTATGAAACAAAATCAATAAATAATAACCGTTTGTATGAAAGCCTTAATTAAAAGTGACTTCGGTTTGGACTTTGGATGCAATCTATTCAGTGGTCTGTCCTCAGAGGATAACACTATTGGTCTGATCTTTAAATATTAAGTTAATTGATTTAACCACAAAACAGAGACAATAGACTCAAAGCTATTCTTTTGAAGTAAAAAAGCAAAAGATATCATATAAATGGCTGATCCTCTCAACCGCATAATCATTACTCGGGTTTATAAATGAAGTCAAAAAGTTTTGCTCTAAAAAAGTCTGTATTAATGGAATACCACCGAAGAATGATTAGACAAAAGACTGAAAAAAAGACTAAAAATACTAACAATTTTTGAGACAAAACTTAATTCATTTAATTATAAACATTAGAGAGAAATGAGAGTAAAACCAATTAAAGTATTCCATGGAAACGAAAAACAGAGGGTTTTACGCATCGAATGATACAAACATTTTCTCAATTCAAATGTCTTAACTCAGAATCAGATCAAGGATTGGATTAGACTCTAAAGCGGTACTCAATGACAGCTTTACTTTTCTCAACCGAAAATCCTATTGAATATCAAATATTCTGATCTAAAAATAGGAATAATTAGGAGTTTTTTTGACACTAATTCCGAAAGTCATTAATTTCTAAACAAAAAAGTGTCGAATAGTTTCTGTAATTTTAAATAAAAAATGAAAATATAATTAAAAGTCACAAAAAATCGGTTAAAATATTTAAATAATTTATTGATTAGTCATCAAAATATTCATCAAATAATTTGAAATGCATTCAAATCTCCAAAACATTATATATTTTGATCAGATTTTAAATTCATGAAAAGATTGATAAAAATGATCGAAACTGTGATTAATAATGAGATCATTGATTCAGTTCTAATAAATTCGATTAAATTTCAAAATCTATTTAAAAAATGCTTTAGTTTTCTATTAAATAAAAAAAATTAAGTTTTGATATTAACTACAAAAAAAGACAACAAAACAAACACTAAATGAGATGAGAGACAAATGAATTGTTTTGTGATTTTTGTTGAGTAATGGCATTAACGAAGAATTTCAGTTAATTTGAGTTCAATTTAAAAAATGTTTTTACAATTACAGTCAAACCTCTAATTACAAAAGTGCTATTTTCCCGGTATTTTGTTCAGTAATCAGAGGTTTTTTCAAATCAGAGGGCCTCTAAAGTAGAGGTTTTACTGTATTAGGATTTAATCCACATCTGAGTTATAAATCTCTTCGGAATCTTCGGAACCGTTCTCTTCGGGTGTTTTAAAGACAACTCTTTGAGCGAACTTAAGTTCAACCAATTTGTCGGCCAAATTGATTTCCTGGTCACCCACTCTGTCTATCAGTTCTAAGTAGTATTTGTCTTCAGTTCTCCTAATTTGCAAACAATTGCATAGAAAAGAGTCAAAACGTTGAGAGGATGTGCTAAATGACAAAATGTATTTACCCGTACATAATGTGAGCGCATAACACTTTATCCCGAACCCATTCCTTGAAGAATTCCCTAAAAACAAATAAAACGAAAGTCAAATACCATTCAAATTGAAATAAATGCCAAAATCTGATAAAGTTTTCACTCAATGACACTCACACTGACTCACGACTCCATTTAATCGAATTGAGGGGTTGTATACCAGTCAGAGAGCATTCAATGGCAAGAGGAGGGGTCTGTGCGAGAAATGGGCCCAATTTGAAGACCTGATTCCTCTTTACTTCGACCTCAAACCCCAAATCTATATTAAATATTGTGCACTTCCCCTCATCAACCATACAGGAGACAACTCTTCCCCTGAAGTAATCGTCAGATTCCTGTTCTCTGTATGCGACGAGAGATCCCAGAGCAGGAAAAACGTTTGGGTTCTCTTTGGAGGTGACACTCGAATACCTACTCCTGTTTTGAAACAAAGATTTGGAATTTTTGAGAAAAAAAGATAAAAGAATTTCAAACAAATACTTGATTTGAGAACACATTTCGCGAAGTCTATTGTCTGGAGGAAAGTCGTCAGTGATTTGAGCCCTTAAGAGGTCTATATCGCCAAATGGCAAAACGCCATAAAAAAGATATGGAGAATGAATTGAAGTCACTTTTAGGGCCACATAAGAGTCGACCTTCAAATCCTTTTCCCTCAATTTCATCAGTTCTTCTTCCGTGTCGTCGATTTCGAAACCTTTTCAAAGAAATAAATGAATGAAAACAAAGAATACAATTGTTTTTGAAATCAATACGTTTTTCTCTATCGATGTGAAGGAAAGAACACATATCTCCAAAACGACAGCCCTTAGGAGTACCATAAAATTTGCATGGTAATCTATCACTCGGACCTCAAAAAAGCAAATTCCGTTAAAACGTTTATCAAAACATTTCAAATGTCTTACGGAACCCCATTGTTGCGATACTGGGGTCGTCAGGCCTTATATTATAATTATTGAGTTCACAGGCGGCGTCCTCTGCGATCGGATCCCATTCGTCTTCGTCTGTCCACTCGTCAGGCAATTCGGGTAATATTCGGACACCGTTTGCCCTCATGTGAAGAATGGGGTCAGAGATATGACCGTTAGGAACATGAGTTGAGGTATTTATGTCACCGTTTATCGGATTAATGTAATCACCACTAATCGTGGATGTGGTCGGAGTGGACGGAATATCAGAGTTTCTATTATTAACAATAGGAATCACAGCAGACATGAGTTCGTCGGGAGTCTTCTCCCGGTTTGCTCTCTCCTGAGCCCATCGCGAGGCCTCTATGACCCACTCCTCGCAGTCAGTTTGGGCACAATTTTCGACAACTAATTGTAAATTAATCAAAACGTCGTCACTATTCGAGTCTGAAGTCCACAGAAATACGTCTAAAAATGAATCGAAACCGAATTCGTTTGGCTTTTGAGCGATAAATGCCGTCAAAGGTTTCTCCAAATCAATTAAATCCGCGAAAGCATTGAGTGATTCTTCAGACCATTCTTCGCCTCCACCGATGGGATACACATTCGAGAGCCGACTCTTGACAGCCATCGCCGGATAAATAGAGAACTGTCGGGTCAATGGCATTAGTTCTCTGCAGTGGACCCACTCCTCATTGCCGTAATCGACATAATTAACAAAAACTTTATGTCCATCAAAACTGATGACCCGACACCTATACCACCCTAATCTCCAACGCGTTGCCCAAAATGATCCGATTGACACCTCTGAGGGTATAGTAGAAGAAAGTGGACTGTATTTAGAGTAAAATGCATTCAACTTTTCGTCGAGATCTTCTAATTGAGCGCTTCCGCTCTGGGGGTCACTTATTTGGAAATACATTAGGGATGGGCTCTCAATGTGTGACGCCTGTACTATAAGGCCTTCAGTTGTGTCCGGAATAATAGGCGCAGGAATTCTTAGAATGTCTGAAACATTGGGTTCGGGTTGTGGCCAACCATTCAAAAGAGGCATAGATTTTGGCACTTGTTTTGAATTTTCTGTTCTCGAGTTTGTGGCACAGTTTTGATTGGAGTGAGACTTAATAGAACTCAATTGTTCTCTGATTTGGTTATGTCTTGAGTCGGAATACGGTTGAAAAGCTGATAGACTGGGATTTGAGTTCCCATTGAGTCGTGCGTTGCAGACAACTGTGTCGGCGCTCTTGTCTTTGGCAGAGCTCGTCGAAGGGGACGCCTGTTGTTCAGTGTCTTTGAGTGTAACGTCTAACTCTTGAGTCAAGTCCGGTATTGTCAGCTTATTGTAGAGGTTTTCATTGGTTCCGTCCGACAACTCCATTACGAGATTTACGGGAAACGTAATGCTGTCGATGAGGTCTTCTTTGATTTTATGTTCCTTATTGAATGTCGCCATTAGTTTCTTCTCTTCGGACAACTTCTTAACCATTTCAGCGAACTCTTGGCGATCCTTTTGAGGCCATAATATTTGTCCGCATCCCTGGATATAACAGTTGAGCGCTTGTCGTCGTTCTGTCAGTTCCATTGATAGCCTCATTACGTGAGAAAGGGGTCGTTCCTCACTATTGCCCCAATCGATGAACAAAACGGTAACAGATTTGATGGAATCCCTTTCAATAGGGTTGCCATAAGTAATACCAGTGATCTGTGCCCTATACCAGTACTTATCAAACGAATAGATGGCCGCGCAGTACATCCCTATTGTGATATCGGCTGCCGTCAGATTCGAGTCGTTTTTCGACTTCAGTAGTCTTTGTTTTACTTGAATGTCATGCAAATAGTCGTTCACTTCTTCAGGATTGATGTGTAGCCAGAAGTCGGAGGGGGAGGAGGCGTAGGCGACAGTCACCGGAATGAGTCTTCCGATGGGAGGCTTCTTCATCTTAAGCCTAAGATTGTTGTCCTCATCGATATAAAAACTGGTCGACTCTGTGTGTCCGGTGATCATAGACTCGTTTAGCACTTCCGTTATGTTTTGATGAGTGGGCACTACATTCACTGTCGACGAGACCTGATTTTGTTGTACTTTTGGTCGAACGCCTGTCGAACCGTTGGTAAGCGAAGACCTGTGGGATCCGATGGCGGAGTAATAGGTCTCATCGCTGTTCTGATTGGATGTCACTAGTCTTGTGCTGTGATATGTGTCTTCTTTGGATTGACTGGGCCTCAGACGCATGCCATCCATGTTTGCCAAAGAGCCGAACGCTGTCATCGAATTCGGTCTTTCGCTTAAAACCATTTGTTCGCTAAAAGCGGGCAAAGAGTTTACACTAAAATAGAAGACAAAAGACATAAAATTATCAGTTGTTTGACATTTGTTAACAAGTGTTTCAATTGTACAGACATTAAGCCATTATTGTATTGAACCAATTCTTCGGCCTTTTTGCAAAACGATTGGTACAAAGAGTTCTTCGTTTGGAGATCTTTACGCAATATATCGTTTTCATTGCGAAGGTCTCGAAGTTCTTCATTGATCCGATCCCTGTCCTCTTCGATGTGATGCTTCTCGTCTTGAAGTGACTTAAACTCTAATGACTTTATGTGGAGTTCAGACAATACTTCTCTGTTTTGTTGTCTAAGTCTTAAGATTTCTGCCTTTTGTTGACTCAATTCAAATACCATTTGAGACATAAATTCATTGAATTCAATGACTCTTGAGTTGAGGCCATTATAGAGTAGTTCAAAGTCAGTCTCATTATCACTGTTTGGATCCATTTGTTTATTAATTGTCGACTAAAAACATTTGATAATCAAAACAATAAATAAATGGATTCTTTGAAAATATGTTCAAAATTGAAGACAAAAACACAAACACTGTTTGACAGACAATAAACACAAATAAATAATTTATTCAATTATTAAATCATTTATCAATAAATTTTGTCTAAACTCTCTTAAAATCTATTCATTAATTGAAATATTGTTTAATTATAAAATAAATTCAAAAAAATTAATAAAAAAGTGAAAGCAATGCAAGACTTTGAGCGCCATTCAGATCACATGTTTAGACATTGAATTGCATTTGAATGTAAACAATGGTCTCAATTGATGTGATGTTCAGCCAATGGCAGCACTCACTCAGACCTATACTTTGGGTCTATTCATAAACTGCGTAATAATTTTTGGGAAACTATTTTTGAATCTAAAAATTTTTGATGATTACGACCCCCACTACTACTGACCTTAACCTCAATCTATTTTGATTGTCACCAGAATTAAGATAAAAATATCACCGGAAAGGCATCCGATTAAATATTATCGAAATTGTTTTGGTTTTGAATTTCACTTTTTTGATGACAATCAAAATTAATCAATAGAAATGTTTGAGCAAGCAACTTGTACTTCTCTAGATGTTTCTCTCATCAGAAACTATACTAAAAATTGATATTTTGAGGATTGATATGAAAACGCGAAGAATATAAACAAAAATATTCATATTTCTTATGAATTTGTTGAGAGGGGCTGACAAGGGGTACATTAATCTATAGTTTAAACAATTTTTCAAATATTTCCAAAAGAGACTATCAATTTGGTTTAATCTTGGAGTAAATCACTACAAATCACAAAAAATGACAGATATTGAGGAAATATTTATCTAAAAACTGATAAAAGAGCCCTCCCTTCGACTCACTCTTCGAGTTCTGAGTCAAAACTTTTGACATTATATTTGGCAGAAAATTATGTTTAAAAAACTTACAATTTTTTTAGGTTTCAATCCATCAAAAAAAAACTAGAATGACACAAATCCAACAGTAAACAGGGTGCTATAATAAAGGATCAAGATGAAATATTGATGAACCAAATATTTGTCACAGTTTTAAACATAATAGTTTTAATTATTATTTTAATATCACAATAATGAGGCTGAGCTCAAAATGATAGGGAAGTGTTCGCATACTTTCGTATTTAAAACTCAAAAATTTATTTAAACTTCAAAACTGAAGAACAGTTTCCACAATAAAAGTATTTCTTAATTGAAGTCTTCTCTCACGAAGTCATTAAAAACAGTAAATATTTTGTGAGTTATTCCAGTTTTTCTGTGCCTTAAGTGATGTCATCGGAAAGTATTTTAAAATTAAAATCACAATAATTTTAACGTTAATTAAATGGAAAGTAAAACAAAAAAAACTATTTTTAAGCTATTTTTCGTCAAAATTAGATCCGAGACTACAGTTCAACAAACATTTTCTTAAGATATTTAACGGTTTAAAGAACTTTTCAAAACACTTAAACAGATATCAAAATAAAAATGTTTTAAAAAATAGATTCTGTGGTTAAACGATAAATAACTGATCGATAAGAAAGTGATAAATGTCTCAGAGGTTTGTCACAGATATGTGTTTGCAATTCATTTACTACTCTTCAGTTGATCTCAAGACGTGTTTTTGGCAATAGTCTTGAATTGTGTTAAAATAGATTTTAATACAGACTTACAGTCAGATCACAACTTAATAGGAAATCAAATTAAAGTTTCGTTAAGAATCACATTTGAGTTGAGCTAAACATTAGATGAAAATTATAAAAACAAAACATAAGACAAATGACAACAAAAGAGATATTTAATGTTAATTCAGACAAAAAATATTAGACTTTCAGCACATCCTTAATAATGAAGAGAAAAATGCTATTAATTTAGTGATTCTTGTATTGAAAATACACCGAAAGTTCTAAAAAACAATTATTTTCGGATACAGTCTTACAGTCTTACGGAGAGTCTCTTCAAATCAGTTCTTGGCTTTCGATGACTTCGACTCAAAAGTAAAGTTTTTATCAAAAACTCATTTCTATAAAAACTTAAAAACTGATGCAATTGTCGCTCAGTTACGCAACTGTTGTGCAAATGTGGAGGTGCTATCACCTGGAGATTATCAAAATAGTTATTTCTTTATTAATTTTTTATATTTATTCTTAAAATTGATGGAAACAATCGATTGATTAAAATTTGATACAATGGGTATTTTAACATATGTTATGCAAACATTTCAAATGATTCAAAAAATGTGGTTTTTGAGCAAATCTTTTGCCACAATTCTTGTGGTGACAAACAAATGGTTTTTCGCCCGAATGTATCCGTTTATGAATTTTCAAAAGATATTTATTGAAGAATTTTTTTTGGCATTCATTGCATTCAAACTTTCTTTCAATCAAATGAACGCTTCGTTTGTGTTTATTGAGATCTGACTTAGAATTGAATCGTTTCCCGCATTGACTCCAATCGCAAACAAAATTTCTTTCATTTGAATGAATCAAACGATGATTTTTTAAACCAATCAATTGATTGAATCGTTTATTACATTCATTGCATTTGTATTTGCGTTCATTTGAATGAATTAATTTATGATCTTTCAAATGATTTAATCGTATGAACTGTTTATTACATTCATTACATTTGAATCGTTTATTATTTTTGTGAATCAATTTATGTGTTTCGAGATGTTGTTTAGCATCTGCTTTGTAGTGACATTTGGGCCAAAAACACTTAAATTGATGAGACTTTTGGTTAAATTCAATAATTTTGAGATCACTTCTGCAGACTTTAATC
>JAQIXV010000359.1:0-43632 GCA_034700625.1 Tectocepheus velatus | reverse complement strand
CACATTATCTTCCTCTGAGTTGTCGGCCATTGTTTGGATCAAATAATTTATAAATCGTTTGAAAACAAATGAGTTTTTGTTTTGAAATGATTTTGTCTTTAATTACAAAACGTTTTGTTTTAAAGATTTTCAAAAAAAATGTTTGAATTTTGTGTTAAACGAGAGATAGTCTGACATCTATTGACACGAATAGAGAACTACTTATTGCAGATGTTTTTGAGCGACACTTAACGGATAGAATCGGAACTAATATTGGACTTCAATTTACTCAATAATATTCACCGGAATTGATGTCTAATAGAACTGAATGTTTGCATATTTATGAATTGGATTTGACAAAAGCACCTAGATAAAATGACGAAATCATCATTGAAAATACACGTATTTCTTAGAACTGGTTAATAATATAAGACTCTTTCGAGAGTTCGAGTTCTGATGTGGGGGACTCTTCTACGATAAGCGGGGATTTCCAAGCTAAATTCAGATACTTAATGACACAAATTAGTGGTAAAGCCGAGGTCCAATTTACAGAAGGAGATCGGGGAATACTCTCAAATTTTGAATTCAAAATATTTGGCGATGTTGTCCCCTCGACAGCACCAAGGAACTCTATCGAAGCAATTGAATTCATGCGTAAAATACCGGAAGAACTTAAGAAAGCAAATAACGGAAAGGGAAGAGCTCTTCGCTACACATTATTGCCGGTCTCTTATATTAAGACAATGAAGAAAATGGAAATCAATGCAAATTCACTCATCACTAGAATAGATGAGACAACTATTGACGAAAGTATTCAGTTTTTCGACGAACTGAACGCAATTCAACAAAAACTCTATGATTTGCGAAATTCTGTAAATAATATAATTGATTACATACCGACCCCATTGGTTAATGAAGTTCAACTTCGATATAAAAAATTTCAGACCTATCAAACCCGGGTTCGACAAAATTTCAGGGATACACTCATTAAAATTCGATCTGGTTTAGCTAAAGCTAATAAATTTGAGAAAGTCAAAATTAATGCTTTTCAACACCCAGTATATTTTCAGAACATTAATCGAAGTATATTTTCATCAATTGAACGAAGAATTTCATTCATAAAAGATGTGAACAATTCAAACATGGTCATTCTGCCCAAAAATAAAGTGTTCAGTGTATTTCTGTCCGAGAACTTCAACAAAAGACTTTTCGTTTTATTTTATCAAGACATGGAATTTAGAAAAAGCAGCCGGACCTTTTTTCATTTCAAGCAAATGGCTCAGGATAATAATGAAAACGATACATTTGCTCTTGTTCAATGCAATAATAGCTCAACCATTTCGTTCTACTCGAAGGGCACTGAATATCCAATTGTAACTGAAAGCCAACTAGATCAATTAACTAAAACAAAAGTGCAGAAAAATATACCACAAACCTGGTCACTAACATATTTGCAGGAAAAGGTCGCAAAAATTCCAGACTGCCCTGGTAATTATTATAATTATTATCTATTATTTTGATGATTTGATTAACTTTTATACATTTCGTTTCTATATTCAGTTCCAATCAATTCTATCCTTTTCCTAACCGAAAGATATTCACCGGAAGTGATGTGGAGTGGAACTAAATGGCTTCATCTAGATGAATACTCAAATACTCCTAGAGGAAACTCGTCGAGATCTTCATTGAAAATACACGTATTTCTTAGAACTGGTTAATAATATCAAATAAAATATAAATCCAATAATAATTAATTAAATGAAACTCAAATCATATAAAGTTAATTCATTTAATTCAATCAATAGCTTTAATAATTTGAATTAAAATTTAATTTAATCTATATTTTGATATTCTATTCATTAAATATTTTAAAACCATTTTATTAAATAAGAAATCAACTGAAAAATTATGTTTAGTTAAGTCCTGTCGTCTCTTGAATCCAATTCATATTCATAGCTACCGGTGCTATATCTGCTTCCACTTCAGAATTGTTGTCGAAGAAGCTTTTCTGACACCAATCGTTATAATAATCCAAAACAACGCATGAGATACCCAATGAGAACAGCTCTTCCCTCGTAGTACTGCCAAACTGGTGATCCGGAGTCACCCTTTTTATTGTGAGCGTTCAGTTATTTATGATATCTTTCAACTATATATTTTTAAACTCATTTTTAAAACATACCGTGCACAATTTCTGATTATCGAGCTTCCGGACGTGAAGATGTCCCGTCTCATTGTCGGTAACAACTTTAAGATATGCGGCCTTAAGAATACGATCTCTTGATCCCCTTGAACGTTCGCGTATTCATTGATTCCCGGGTCATACCTATCAGTCTTTTCCGGCAAACAGATATTATTGGCTCGAAATAAATCCTTATGATTTGACATCTCGATTGAGTGTTTGGGCTTGATCAAAGCTATATCATATAGATAGCCAACCCTTTCTGGTAAGGTCATGTAAAGGGGGTGAAGGTGAATCGGACGCCACCTCTTTATATAACGCACGTCATAGTATTCGTAACGGAAGGGTTTGTCGTTAATATCTCCAATGCTTATATTCATGTTCATGTATCTCTATGACTCTGAATTTATTTGAAAATATCAATTTGAGCCTTCACATTCACATGTAAACAAAGTAATATTTACTCTGTCACGCAATGCGCTACAGTCAATACCCATTGGTTTGCAATGAGAGCCCCAATTATTATAAGAACTATATTGTTAATTAATTTTTCATGTCAAACACTATCAACAATATAAATTTATATGAAAATACACTACCATCTGTATGCATCCAGTTTAACCACCCAGGGTGCTTCGCCAAATTCCAAATGCCGAGCATTTTTCAAATCGGATTTTCTAATGAAAGGCCACTCAAAGCAGTACCTGTCCTCTTTTGGAGTGATGCGGGAAATGCCACACAATTGTGGGTTCAGTTGAGTATAATTTCCGATAACAGCAGTACTCCAGACATAACTTAACACTTAATGCAAACAATTTTTAATTAAATTTAATTGAATTTTAGAAACAAATGATTTTAATGATTAAAAAACTCACAAAATATAATAAAAGTTGAGAAAAATAGAAACATTTTAAAGTAATTTATTTCTATTTTAACTTAAAATTTATTATAAATACAAAACTAAAATGTTTTCAAAAATATTTGTAAAATTATTAGAAAAATAATATTTCTTTAAAATTATTATTAAACAATTAGATCTCGGATCAAATGTTTCAATTGAAAGGTGAGACATAATTTTGGGTAAAATCATGGATTACTTTAACTTAAGACAGTATATGAAAGTTAGGGTCATTTTATCACACAATGAGATCAAACTCCAGATTCAATAAATTTATCAAAAAATTTAAATTAAATAAAATTTAATTCAATAGATCATTATTTCACCTTTCAAGTATGAATTGAAGAGTAGATGGAATTTAAAATCATCCATCTATTGATCAAGTCATCCTCGAACGATGATTCTACCCTGATAAGAAATATATGGCACTAGGTTAGTTATCAATATAGACCAAGCTAATCTTCAAACAGATAAACGTTGTCGTGAAATAAATCTGTCGACCATTGGCTGTAAATTGACAAACATTTGATTGAATGAGAAGATAATCAGTGGAAAGACAATTATACATCAGGGTATTGATGTCTTGATAACTTGATGTTCTTGAACCATTCTGTCAACTGACCGAAGCGTTTTATTCTCATTTATCAAACACCAAGCATCTATTCATCGAATCACCCTTCAAAATATCAAACAATTACATTAATAATGATTAATTAGACCAAGATTATAAATTGAATCACCATTTTATTGTCTGAAAAGCATCTCATTTGCAGTGAATAAAACATAACTAAATATTCAATCATTTGTTTAAAACTAATTGAAATGTAAGTCATTTGAGTCATATCTGAATCACAACTGAAATTATTTTTAGTAAAACTATGCAATCGTTGCATAAGTTTATTGTATAAAAACAAAGTTACAAAAAATATTATCCAATTTCAAGAGTACCAAGTACAAATTCTCAAGCCTCTAAATGTTGTTACGAAACGTGATATCAAAAGTATTTCCCTTTTTTTGTTCTCAATATTAAAATATTAAAAAAAAATGTTTTCAGACTTTGATTTTTACACTAAATTATGATTCAAACAAAAGAGTAAAACATTTTATAAATTGAATTTATTTTTCAATTAAAACAACGGAAAGATTTTATAATTAAAAGGCTTCAAATAAATCACAGTTTTTATGAAACAAATTGAATATTTTGAATATAATTAACAAGTTTATGTCAGAAATTTTAGCATAGCTCATGCCTTGGTTATGTTGATTAATAATTAACTTTTCAAGAATGATTTGATGAATAGATGAAAACTTCAAACATCGTTTCATCAATCAACCAAATCATCCTGGAACAGTGATTCAATTGGAAACTTGATTCGAGTTTCGGTAATACACTTCACATCGAATAAATTGGTAATCAATGGAATAATATTTGCGATACTCGTTTGTGTTATGGCTATTAAATTGATGATTATTTCAATTGTTGTTCAATTGGTTTCATCCACAACAATCATCGAACAATAATCATCTATCAAATGATTGAAATAAAAATTAAAATTATTAAAACAAATCATTTTTAACCTCATCGATTCGAGGACATTTATTCATCAAATCACTGAGCAATACCTGGTGAATAATTTGATAAGTATCAATTAAAAAAACAATGAGTTTCACCATAATTACCGAGCTAAAAACTTCTACAATTGAAAAATTGCTAAAATGGATGAAATATAACATAATTTTAATAATTTGTTTTAAAACTAATATAAATGGAAATCATTTGAGAGATAACTGAATCATAACTGAAATTATTTTAATCAAAACTATTGCCGTTTTTCATAAATAAAACTTCAAACTAATGTAAACAATGTTCTCTTATTTCAATGTAAACAAGGTATAAAATACCAGTTGATTTGAATAACATGGGAAATGTGTTCATAGAATTTGATTGTATGCAAGGATCATTAAAATATGAGAACAAAATTCAATCCAATAATTGTTTACAAGTTTAGATTACAAGTAATTTAGAACCAAAACAAGAATTTAGTCATAAATTGTTCGTCAAATTAATATTCATTTAAATATTGATTTATTGGTCGAAAGTAAACATTTCACTAAAAAATCTTAATTAAGCAAAATTTATAATTAAATAGTGGCAAGGTCGACTTGGAATACTCGTTGAGCAGTAATTCACCTTTCTAGAACAATTCGATGAGTAGATGAAAAACTATTTTTTATTCATAAGCTACTCATCAAATAATCCTGGAACAATGATTTAATCTTGTTAGGGCTATCACAAGATTACATGAATAGTTGGCACTGTCTTCTGAGATGGTCAATGACTACCTTTTGCTGAATATATTGATCGGCAAAGGTGATTGGCCAAACCATTGTCCTCTATTGTAGTGTCCTTGCTAATGATGTGCATCAGTGAAAGTCTGCAACTATTCAAGTACAATTACCTTTTCCAAGCCTGATCATGCTTCAATTTTTTCCAATGGATGATATCTCAACTTGAATTACCAAGATAACTTCTATTAGATAGGATTGCACTTTAATGACTCATCAAAACTAATTGAAGCAATTAAAACGATTTTTCACGAAAGCATCTATTCATCGAATCATCCGACAAATGAATTATGGAATTACCATGCTCAATACAATATAATAGATCCTCGGTGCTCAACTAAATATTTTTTGAAAAAATGGATCAATTTTCAACAAACAGACTTACAACTAACCATGATTATTTTACGCTTTGAAAGATTACAACACAAAATCATTAAATCGATTTTTAGAAATCAGTTGAAACACAACTTTTAAATGAAATCATTTGAATGATTACTGAATAACAAATCAAATGCTTTTGAAACACAACTTCAAAATTACATATGAATTTGATCTCGTATTTATACAAAGAACCAAGGTCTATAAAAAATTATATACATTTTATTCCAAAAGTTATTTTGTCAAAGACTCGGATCATATAACAATCAAAACAAGAATTGAATCACAAATTGTTGACTCATTTCCTCTAATGATGTAATCAAAAGACAATTCAACAAAACTTTTATAAACTTTTATTTGAATTTCATTAATAAGTAAAATACAATTGAATTTAGTAATAAGAAAATGATCAAGTAAATATTGCTTGTTGATTATCAATTCACCTTTCAAGAATGATTAGATGAGTAGATGAAAATCAATTATCAATTCATTGGCTACACTTCAAATCATCCTGGAATAGTGATTCAACCTTGTCAAATTCAATGAAGAAATGTGAGCTGAACTTATTTTGGTAATAGATTGCTGTCAAGATTTGAATCGATCCCTACTAACAATCCCTTGCTCATAACTCTTCCGCCCCTACAATCAAATATTTGAAAAATCATGTTTTAACAGTTGATTTACCAGGCGATGAAATAAGGACATTTTTAACAACTCAATTTAATTCGTTGTAATTGCCTGATTGCTTGACAAATGCTCATGGTAAAATCTATGAAAATGTTCAACACTCTCTTAAAAGAACTTACAATGAGAAACATCAAACCAATTGAATGATGTATCAATAATTTTGATCACTTTAGGTAAATCACAAACGCATCTATTCATCGAATCATCCTTTAATTGCATCTGAATTATTGAATAACCAAGTTCAATGATGTTTCGGATAAAGTTCATTTGCTTTATCTAGATAAAATTAATTACAATTGATCTTTGTTTGAGTTTAATTAAGAAAATATGAACTGACCGTAATAATTGATTTCTTGATAAAAATCATATTTGAATTCAATGAATAAATTTTAATATTTTTAGAAATCAATTGAAACACAACTAAAAAGTAAATCATTTGAATGATTACTGAAATGATTTTTTAAAACATTTTAATAATTTTATAATTGCATATAATTTATAACTTTTTAATTTCATTTGTAGAATGAAATACATAGAAATGGTAAAGTCGAGCTCACCCCCCCCCCCAAAATCTGACCCCCCACCTAAATGATTGATAATAAAGAGATAGTCGGTTCCATACAGTTTCCAGAGGACAGGGAGGGTATCCGTTCTATTAATATGGGACTATGCCTGAGGGGGCAGGGTATCCATAAATTATAGTGAGGTTGAGCCAGAGGGGGCGGGTAGCCTAAAATTGGCCCTTCACAGGAGCTTTCTTTATTATTAACGGACTTTTTAAAGAAGCTTGCCGAATTTTGGGTCACGGGCAATTTAATAATTTAAATCCCAGATTCATTGATAATAAAGAAAGAATAAAAATTCTAAATTTTCAAATGAAATTTCATAGTAATGCCTAATTACTAGCTTGTTTTCCTTAATAAGTCTCATAATTCAAAACTACAAAGATAATATAAACAATCGTTTTGCAATTTGAATGCCTGAATATTTCATCAGAAGTCCAGATCAGATAACTATCAAAACAAAATTTGTTTACTCTATTCGTCACGAATTGATAGCTATTTTCAAATGAATTTTAATGTTTTACTGCAATATATTTCTCCGTAATCATTGATCAAGATCAATTTACAACTAGGCGTGCAATTTAACATTTAGTATAAACAAGCTAAATAATTCAAAATAACTCATCAAGAAACAATTCAAAATTTAACTCTAAGTGCATTCTTTTCAATAGTTTACTTATAATTAAATTATTTTAGGACTACTTCTCATTCTGTGCTCAAATCCAAACAACACCTGAAAATTCACAAACTAAGTGTTTTGTTTTGACCTAGAACAATAACCAAAGAATACCTAGAAATGGATAATTAAATTAAAGAATAACTAATTGGCTTTTCAAACAACACCTGAAATCGTTTACAAACTAATGAAATGTTTTTCAATTAAAATAAAAAATTAGATGAAATCAGAGCTAAATATCAAATAAATTGATAGCACATCCACACCAACACAGAGTAAGGCAGACAGCAGTGACCACCACCGGCGCCGTCTCAACTCATTTATCCAAAAGCGGATCAATTATATTAAAGGTTTAGAAAAATACCAAAACAATCGCCGATCAGAAGATATAATACTTTTACTAATATTCAGAGCTATCGGCAGATAATAGTCATAAAGGAATGGGTTTTATGCACACAAATCCAGGGGAGAGGGGAAGGGGTAGAAAACGATGGCGACTCAATCATAGGCTATTTTTAAGGCATACCTGTGCGCCAAGTGATGGTCAGTAGGGATTTGTTTGTCTAAATATACAGCAAAATAGAGTTTTTGGCTCCAATTCAAAACCAAATGACATTTCATTCACTCATTTAAGGCTTTAATTCCAATGAAAGACAAACCACTACTGAAACTGATAGAGAAAGGGTTGTCGACTATTGCACTCGACGTCTGTTTGGCTGAGAAAATATTTCACACATTAATTGAATTAAAAGAAAAATTCATTAATTGTCTCCAAGAGTAGAGACAACTGACCAAAACACTTATCAGACGTCTGTCTGTCACTGTCTCTGAGATCTGAAGAAATCAATGACTAGTCTTCAGTCAAAAGACTGTCAGTCAGTTGAAAGGAAAGGGTTTACAACTGAATGACAATAACTATTGAATCGATTTTCGATTATTATTGTAATTAAGACTCAAATAAATAAAATTTTGAAAATCAATTCTAAACCATAAGTCAGTAATCAATTGATTGCTTCGTAACTAATCAGTCGATTAGCATCCAGTCCTCAAAACTAACAGTTCTTATGCCTATTGTTCCTCAACTAATGAATGAGAAGAATATGTGCGAAACTTATCAATTAGTTTGTGTTATGGCTATTAAACTGATAATTATCTCAATTGTTGTTCAATTGGTTTCATCCAAACCGATAATCATCGACACGTCTTCAGACAACAGCACAGTCACCAACTCTACCACCAGTACAATTACAGTAGTAACTACTCCGATGGCACTGTTGGTCACGTGTAGGGCTGGGACATACATCAAGAGGGACTGCAAGTTCTACATCGACTGTTATAAGGGTTATTGGCGACGGAACTTCTGCCCGGAGACAAAGGCCTGGAACCACGATCTGAAGATGTGCGACGATTTACAGAACGTTCCCGAATGTATGGCTCTTTACCTGGATATGAAACACTCGCCCATCAATGGTCCGGAAAAGACCAATCACTTAATCGATGAGGAGAAGAGTGGTTCAGATAAACGAAAGCCGTTGCCTAAGAAACCGAAAAACAGGTCTAAAGAAGGAGAGGAAGAGATGGTTATCGAAGAGAACAGATTTAGTGATAATAATAAGACAAACAAATCCAGTGCTGTTAAAAGTGAGCCAAAGGTCAATAAAGATATCAAACAAAAGCCAAACAAAAATTCTGTTGAAACAGAAGATAATGAGACGAAAGATAATCAAACATCTAATCCGTTGCCGATGGCTGTCAACTGTTCCAATGGATATACTCTTCGGATTGAGTTTAAAATTGATGAATCCGTATATAAATTGTTTAGAAATTGTTTTTATTATATTTCACTTTTAATAGCATTTATTAAGTCATAAGAAACTAATTTTTTTTATTTGAATTTCAATTCATTTTTAAATCAATTCTTTGATTTTTTATTATAAATTATTTTTCATAATTCATGTAAAATATGCCTTCAATTAAAGAGTTTTCAATTAAAACCAAAATATATGTAATTATTCGCAAAATATATATCATTTTAAAAATAAAATATTTTCAAATAATTTCTGGAAAAAGTTTTATCCCTTTATTTCAATCATAAGATTAATGGGAAAACTCAGATATGGATTAAGCTATCGCTAGGACCGGTATTTTCATATGATAAGCAAAATTCAGTTCCTGTGCTATCGTTAAAAACACAGTACTTATTATTAATGGTTTGGCACAGGTTTTGAACTTTTACTTTAATCCTTGACTTAAGGCTTAAGAAAGTCTTTCAACTAATCCAAAGAAGTGTTGACCAAAACAAGTGACCAAAAAATTCCTCGAATTCTTGTTATCAATGCCTCGAATGGTATATAAATGGCATCAAAATTGAAAACCAAATCACTTTGAGTTCAGTTTATATTCAAAACTTTTAACAATTTTTTGATCAAAGAGTTCATCAAATATGCAGTTCTTCGCGAATTTCTTATGTATTGCCGTTTTGGCCACACTTTGTCTCGCCTTCGAAGACAATGAACTGAAGCGGTCAGTAGTTCTTCACATTTTGTTAATTGAATTGAAATTTAATTTTGATTTTTCTTTGGATCAGATCTAAGAGGGGCTTATTTTTCGGCCACAACTGGAATCTGAGACACGAAACGGAACCCTTTCCCAGTTTTCTGCCTATTTTCAAGTCAGCACTTCTGCAATTCCATGCCATAACTCCAGCCCCACCCCCGCCTCCCGCTCACCATTACCCGACATATGAGAGACCGGGTAGTCACAGCTATTCAGTCAATCACTACAAACCTGAAGAGTATACAACACCTCCCGTTTATGAGAGACCGACCTATGATCAGCCCACCGCTTATGCACCGCCAGCCTATACCAGTCCTCCAACCAAAGCTCCGGCGGTCTACGACAAGCCTCCTAAGTATGAGACCGAAGTCTACGAAACGACGAAAGCACCCGTTGTCTATACCAATGCCCCCAAGTATCCTACTAAGGCACCGGTAGTCTACACCAGTCCACCCAAATATGCGACCGAAGCTCCGAAAGTCTATACCAGTGCTCCAGCGGTAGTCTACGAAACGACAAAAGCACCCGTCTATGAAACAACCAAAGCTCCGGTAGTCTACAGCAAACCTCAGAAGTATGCGACTCCTGAACCTCAAGTCTATACCAATGCTGTTGAGTATACGACCAAAGCTCCGGCAGTCTACACAAGTGCCCCCAAGTATCCGACTAAGGCACCGGTAGTCTACACAAGTCCTCCAACAACCAAAGCACCCGTTGTCTACACCAGTGCTCCGGTCTACCAAACGACTAAAGCACCGGTCTATGAAACAACCAAAGCTCCTATCAAGACCATTTACACGAAAGCGACCACAACTCCAGCTCCCGTAGTCTATACCAGTCCTCCTGTTTATGAGCATCCCATCACATATTTGACGTCAGAGCGCCCGACAAACGCCTACCCAACAGCTTATGGACAGCCCGTTGAATACCCGAACAGATTGGAGTCTTACCCTGTGATGTATGAGCCAACAAATATCTACTCGACTCGCAACACACAACCAGAGCCGGTATATCCCCTTCAAGTCAACTCTGAATACAACTCTCAATTCGGTGCCCGATATCAGCCGTCGCAGACATACACCGGAGTTCAGCCCACGGAGCCGTGCGTAAGCACCGACCCTTCCAAGCCCTGCACTCCCACCGCTTATTATAAGAAATAACTTTTAGGCCATTATTTCACTCATTATTTTGTATTTAATTATTAGAAAAACCAATTTATTTATCATTTTATGGAATATTTTTTGCCTTCGCTTTCATTTCATTTGAATTTATTATAGAAAACCATTTTTTGAATTGAATTTCAAATAAAATTATTTATTTTTAATGAAAAAATGTTTAATTCTTTACATCATTTGACATATCATCAGAACTAATGGTATTTTTGGGTGAAAACTGTGGATTTGTTTCATGTTTTTCTTGAATTAGATTACGTTTAAAAGTTTCGGTCGTTTGGAGCACTTTCCTCGAGAGCCGCATATTTCCAGAGACCGGATCCCTTCCGAAATACTTGACTTCTATCTCCTGTCCCTCTTCGAGGCCCAGAGCTGACGGATGGCTGACTTTGCGTACGTCTAACTGCGATACATGAAGAAGGGTTGGAGTCATCTGTGGATACAATTGGACTAAAACTCCGGTTTCTCTGATTTCAACGATTTTTGCTGAATATATTGTCCCAAATTCGAGCACAGGTTCATTGGGCGCATCCATTAGCGTCTTAATTACATCCATGGCCTCAGCCATAGCTGACTGGTTGGGAGCGAAGAGTGTGAACCGTGTCATGTCGTCCTCGTCTTGAGTCAAATGTACGCCCAGTTCTTGAGTCAATTTCTTGACGTTATATCCGCCAAAACCCAACACTTTTGACCTTTTCTGTAGAGGAATGTCTACTTTTTCAGAGACCGGGTGATTGTCTTTTGGCTGAGTTCTCGGAACACGTATAGCATTGTTCATAATATTAATTATTTCATTTTTAGCGGTTCCGGCCTTATGTATGGCTTCTGTCAGAACATTGAAAGGGAGGCCATCCCTGAGCTTACTGTCCAACTGTAGGGCAGTGTACGCCTTCTTAGTGCCGGCGATCTTGAAGTCCATTTCCCCGAAATGGTCTTCCATTCCCATAATATCCGTCAAAACCTTAAACTCTTCGTTATGTTTGATGAGACCCATTGCCACACCTGCCGTCGCGGCGCTGATATTCACTCCGGCGTCCATCAAAGCCAGACTTCCGGCGCAGACGCTGGCCATCGACGACGAGCCGTTCGATTCGAGCACTTCACAGGTCAGGCGTATAGTGAACGGGGAGTCGTTGGGGACGACAGGTCTAATGGCACGTTCAGCAAGTGACCCATGTCCTATTTCCCGTCGGCCTATACCTGAGCGGCCGATATCGTTGGTCGCGAACTGTGGGAACTCGTAGTGAAGCATAAAGTTCTTCTCCTTCAGACCACCGGTCAGTACTGAAAATGGGTCCGACTTCCAGACGCTGTCCAAAGAGTCGAATGTCAGGGAACAAAGAACTTGTGTCTGTCCTCTTTGGAAGAGCGCCGACCCGTGGAGTGGTTTATATAAGTCTATTTTACAACTGATTGGCCGGACCTCTGATTCCGTGCGTCCATCGCATCGTTTCCCGGTCTCGAAGACCACTTCGGAGTAGATATCCTTAAGACAGTTGTAGAACGTGTCCGACAGTAACGACTCGTTCTCTGCGCCAAACCTCTCCTTCATTTGATGCATAACTTCGGAAGTTATGGCGGACAGGGCTTTATCTCTGGAGAACTTGTCGTGTGTGCCGTCAGTGAACACATCTTTAACTCTCAATACAAGTGATCTACAAATCAGACAAACAATTGGATTAATTGAACGCAACAGGTCTTCAACTGATGATAAAGTCATACTCTTTAACCGCATTATAGTGTTCTTCAGATGGTTTTGCCATCAGTTCATTGATATCTCGTTTGGGTTTTGCTGAAGAGTTTTGCAATTCTTTGATTCCATTGACAATTAATTTTGATTCTTTGAGTGCTTTTGAGAGAGTCTTCATAAGGAAGTTGTGTTCAACGGGTTTGTTAGCGAACGCCTCCAACATAACCACATTTCCCGACTCATTGGCGGCCAAAATGCAATTCAGTTGGGCTTCTGTCGACTCCTTTCGCGTCGGAAACGTTACGACTTCGTTGTCGGGCATAAGAGCCACTCGAACGGCCCCTATCGGTCCGTTCCACGGGATGTCGGACAGGGCCAGTGCTGCCGACGCGCCGTTTAGGGCCAACACGTCGGGGCTGTTGACCGAATCGACGGACAACAGGTTGCAGACCAGTTGTGTCTCGCAGTTGAAGCCCTTCGGGAACTGCGGCCGAACAGATCGGTCTATGACTCGTGCGGTCAGTATCTCCCGTTCTGTTGCCCCCATCTCTCGACGCAAATGATTGGTCGGTATCCGTCCGGCGGCCGAATACTTGTGGCGGTAATCGACTGTCAACGGGACGAACGACGAGTAGGAAGAGTTCGGTTTCTGTTTACTGACGGCCACTACCATTACGTTCGTATCGCCGGCCGACACGATAGCGCATCCGTCGGCCATTCGGGCCAACCGTCCGCTGGATATCCGAAGCGTTCGCCTATGGATTAGATGCCAGAATCAGTTGACAATTATCTCAACAAAAATGGTTTAATTTATTACCCATTACTGAATGTGACAGAAGTTGCGTCAGATTCTGATTCCGGCGAAGGTTTCGTTGATTTACTTCTTATCGGTTGACATCTTCGCAGATATTTCTTAAGACAACAATTGATTAGAAATGTTTGACTCGTTTTGACTTTAATTAAGTTTTGGTTAACTATTGATAACATTTATTAACAAAATTAAAGTCTATTTTCAGTTCAAAAATTGTAAACAAATTGAGGAAAACACGTGAGAGTCAGATGACATACACTCAAACCTCGTTATATAAAACCCATGTTCTCTCAAATGTAATGAAGGTCAAATTCAATTAGCATCATGGAAAATTAAAAAAGTTGTTGTAAACTCTTTATTATTCAATAGATATAACAGATTTGAGCAAGACAGCTCATTACAAACCTGATAAATAAGCTTTATATAGTTTCCATTAAGTTTTAACCCTGATAAATACTTTGTAAAACCTCTGATTCAATAACAACTCTAAATTAATCCTGATTATAACGAAAATGATTTTATCAAGAATTTTTGAAAAGTAAACTAAGAGATAACCATCAATTTTGACCAAGCTAACATGTGCTCCAGTAAGTTTACCAAACAAACTTATGATGATAAATAGGACCAAGAGGTGTCGCTATATGAGTAGCCTAGAGTGAATCCTCATGATAACATTGATGAGACTGACCATGCTCAGTCGGGTGAATGCCTGGAAGGGCCTAAAGTAAAAGCTTGGGTTGCGTTCAATGCGATAACTAAACGACATTTTCAGTTGAACTCCGACTACGAGTGCAACAGACGAGTGATTGTGTGCTAACAGTAGTGCAACACAACGAGTGCTGTGCAGTAGTAGTGACTCTGACTCTGCTCTCCCTCTCACACAACATAAACAGACGGGACTCTTGTGCTGTGCTCTCAAACGTCAAAACTCTTTTACAGACTGTCAGTGAAAAAGTCTTTAGCAGTGAATGAGTCATATCTACTGAAAGAGTGGTTCAAAACCAAAGAGGAATAAATGTGTTGATAATCAAACTTAACAAAGAGGTGATTATTAACACTACGAACAAGGTGATTACCAAGGTGTGCTCTTGTCCATTGCCATGGATGAGGACAGTATCGAAAAACTATTCGTCAAAGTCTTTACGGCCGACAACAGCGCTAAAAGTCTTTTGGCTGATCACCGGATGTCTGTTTCAGTGATCTGCAGACAATTGGCTGAAAAGTATCACATATTAATTGATCCCAAGTGTTGTATTGTTGAACACATACCAGACCTATATCTGGAGCGGTTCTACGAAGACCACGAGAGTCTTGTCGAGAACGTCCTCCTCTGGACTAAGAACTCATCCAATAGACTATATTTCATGGAAAAGGAGGAGAAGTACGACCTCTTCGCCAATCCCGAGCGCTATCTACTCGACAGCCACTCCAGCGAACGGCACCACCAGTTGGATGACGAGGCGAAGACAAATCTGGTCAACGAGTTCTTCACTGGTGGCCATCCGGTGCCCGAAGTCGAGGGCTTCCTATACCTGAAGAGCGACGGGAAGAAGGCCTGGAAGCGGCACTTCTTCGTCCTGAGGGCGTCGGGACTTTACTACAGCCTTAAAGGCAAGTCTAAGTCATCCAAAGACCTGATCTGTTTGACCACTTTCGAGATGAATGACATATACTATGGGTTCGGATGGAGAAAGAAATATAAAGCGCCGAATGAGTTCGGCTTCGCTGTAAAGCACCCACAGATTCAGGCGAAGAACTCCAAGTATATCAAATACCTGTGCGCCGAGAGTGAGCTCGAGCTCAGGCTCTGGACAACTGGCATACGGATCGCCAAATACGGCCGTCAACTGAAGGATAACTACGACTCAATCACTCGGGATATCGTTGAGGCAGACCTCGACTCTCTCGCCGACAGAAGGAGTTTCAGCGTCTGTTCTATGGCTAAGAATGGTGTCAATGGTTTGTCGCCGTCCTCTCCGGTCAACGGCTGTGCCATATCTGTTAACAATTATCCCCAGACGTGGACTCATTTGAGTCAAATGTCGAGACACGACTCGATCAGGTCTTCGAGCACTAGTAGTTCCAGTGGTTTCCTATCGGAAAAGGACTGCACAATAACAAGGGATCAGATGGCCTTTGAGGCCGACTTTCCCGACGGTACGATCAAACGTAAGCCGTGCGGAATGCAGCCGAAGATACCGCTGACGAGCACTACCCGAACGCTTGCCCTACACTCAGACGACGCTCTCGTCGAAGTCAACTCCCGGTCCGACTCAGACGACGACGACTGTTGCGAACAGACATACGGAACAACTCAAGTGACTTACGGCACACTTAAGAGCGGATCGATCAGGAGGTCGGCCACCGATGAACTGCTCAGCTCTCGGATATACGAGCCGTTGAGGGAACACCGCTTCCAACACAACATCTATAACATCAATACAACACCTGTTCTGATACACAATGGACTTAACGGCCACTCAAATGGCAAGTGTGAGACACCCGTGCAGTTTGTGCAGTGCTTTAACGGCGACTGTTCTGTCGACGACCTGCCACTACCGCCGCCGCCGGCTGTCCTACAGACGAGTCTGAGTACTCTTAGTCTGAATTCATTGCCTCCGCCGCCGCCCGAACTGCTGGAATCGCCGGACGGTTTCGGCTCTGATTCAACGTCAACGCCGACCCCTATGTCGCCAATAGTCAGCCCAAAGAAGTCGAATCCGCCGAAGATTCCGCCCAAACCTCCCGTAAGGCGTTATTTCTACGAACAGAAGAGTCGGTCGAATACTCTCCAGAGAGGAGTCATTGCTTACAATCAATTCTATAGTTCAGAGAATTCCGTTTAAAACACAAAAAACAGTTAAAAACAAAAATCAAAAAAAGTTTCTTTAAATTGAATTTCTATTTGGAGATCACGGGATAGTCAGGGGGTCTCAGACATACACCAGTGAGGGGGAGCTCAACGCCCTGTGCTGTCAATGAAACCAGACTGAGTTGGGGTCAAAGTTGTTACAATTTGTTGAATTTTTATGAATTATAATTCAAAATTAGAGCTTGCACATATTCCAACTGACCAAGATCAAGCCTTAAATGGGATTTCAGGGATATTGACGCACAAATACTTTGCTAATCAAAAAATTGAATTCAAAATTTGCATGATCATTGATTATTGAAAGCTTAGTCTGGTTCCTGACCCTCACAGGGGGTCTGTTCTTGCAATCTCTTTGAGGGCTATTCCGCGCGAATCTCAACCGAATCGTTAGGCAAACGAATTGAGTGGTGTCTCCCAAATGGTTAGACACCCCTCTGTTGACCCCTTTTAATGAATTATCGCCTTTCGAGAGAAGCGCCGATCAATTGATCTCTATTTGAAATAATCGGAAAAAACTAACATTTGTTTAAATATATTTGAATTTATAATTAATATAAAAGTTTTATATGTTTTTTGGTAAAAGTCTTTTGAATTGACGTTTGCTATGATTTTGATACCGAATATCAAGTTCTAAGAGACTTTTTCATTAACCTTGATCATTTTTGTCAAAAATTTATTGTAAATGCCATTAAGTCAGGAATGCCTTTAGACTTGAGAACACCCGGAGGTCTGGGTTTGTGCAAAAAAACAGTGAAATTAAAGTTCCAATCAATTGGTGTATGAGTTTCTATCAGTCTTTGGACCTCCCGTTCCATTTTGAAGGCATTCCCGACCACTAAAACTCATGAATATATACTTTTCCGATGAAATAAAAACAAAAATTCGTTTTTTATTCGTCTTTTGAATAGTTTTGTTGAACTAATTGTTTATTATTTATTAAAAAAATATTATTAATAATTAACTTTAAAATAAAGATTAAAATTATTTGTAATAAAATTTTTTCTGGACTTTGAATAACTCTTTCGTTTGATTTTCTGAATGGAAATGTTTCCCACGTTTTGCACGAAAATAGGTTTCACTTCTTAACAATTTTTTTGCTAAAGACATTTGAAGACATAGTTTCCACCCGGATCTCGATAATCAAGGTCAGTATGCTTGTTACTCTGCCAAAAGAGTTGAGTCATGTGGAATTAAAAAAGTTGACTTGGTAACTTAAGATTTATAAATGGCTTTTACTGAGAATTGTTTGCGTGAAACAAATTTTTTTAGCCATCAATTCATTCAACACTTGATATGATTTTTTCTTTGGCATTGATCTACATTTGAATTGACTCTGGATATCATAAAAACTATTTTGACATCTTTTCTATTATTTCAAACCACAATTAATTGCATTAATCGATAAAATGCCTGTTTTTCTGCTCTTGTATTATCATTATTGGGAGCGAAGGGAAGGCAATAACAAAAAAACAAGTCTTTCCGTTTCAATTGTTTTTAATGATAAATGATTTTTCAATATTAATCGTCTGTTTAATGAGTTTTTCAGTTGAATTTCATTTCAGATTCAATTGAATTATTTTTTTTCCATTCAATCAATTCTCTCAACAAATGGTTTATTCATTAAAAAGAAAAATTATTTTTAGTTTTGAATCCAATGTTTATAATAAGAAAATTATAGGCAATGAATAAAATTATAGTAATCTTTCTCTCGCTTTGAATAACAAATAACCTGTAATTAGAAATCGATATCTAATAAGAGGATCGAAAAAAGGATTTTAACACAATATTTAAGTTTTATGATAAAATTCGTGTGAATTTCGTGACAATTAATTGTATTAATAATTTTGTTCTAATTTTTTCAGACCTATTTTCAAACAGGGCATTGTAAATTTGATAATCCCTAGAATTAACAAGTGAAATCACCTAGTTACATCGCAAATTCACAGCTAATTGTCTGATGGATTCCAAGAAGTTCACAGAAAAATCAAACATCAGATTTGACTCAACTTTGAATATGAATCAAAAATCTCATTGAATTTAAAATCAGACTTGACTTGAATCTAATCGAATTAACCCTGGTCGTTAACCCTTCCGTTGACTGGCTGATAAATCTCGAGCTCTGATAGGCACTCATCTCTTCCCTGTTCTCCCCTCAATTAAAGAGATAATAATTTTGTCATTTTTTACGCCAAAACCCTTTAAAAGAGTGATTTTCAGTACAGATAATCAAAATAACTTAATTAGGAGTAAAAATATTTTCCAAAAGGTTATGAAATATAAAGACAACTGTCCGCCAGTTATAGCACATAATTGAGTGTATATTCATATTCGGAATGAATTATATAATAAAAACATTGATTTCGTGGGAATTAATCAAAATTTAATGATTATCTCAAAACTGTCTTTTCGTTTGAAATCATGTTTTTAATCATAAAATTATTATAATTTTTGATTAAATTATTTTTTTTTCTTCACTTCTCTTATCATTTGACGAATATTTTTGGTGTATTAGAAGAGCCAGAGATAAGTAAATTGATTCAAACCCCTTGGCTTTGACCCCCTGAAGGGTAAAGAGCTTGGTTGTTTTCATTGTGATTGTCTTGGTTATTTTTTGTTGGCGAAACTGATACAAAACTGATGGGAAATCCTTTGTTGTAGAAGTTGTCTCTAAACTACTTCTCAGATCAAATTCAATGTAAAAGCAATTGAAAGCAAAACAAAAATTATTGTAATTATGTTTGGAATGGAGTGAAGCTCTGAACCAAAGTTTTCATTTGTTTTCAAACAAAACCTGAGTTTTCTTTTTCTGATTTCACAATCATTTCAATACAAAGAGAGTCAAACTTTTTATTAAAGTTTTTATAAGAATCGGTTTTGACGTTTTCCAGCAGAAAATTATATACATTTCCATCAGATCTCAGTGTCAGTACTTTTCACTAATTTTTTCAAAACTAATAATTAAATAAAAGTTTTGGTATTAAAAGGTTTTCAGTATTTTATGAGACCTTCAAAGATGAGCGAGAGAGAGAGAGAGAGAGAGAGAGAGAGAGAGAGAGAGAGAGAGAGAGAGAGAGAGAGATAGAGAGAGAGAGAGAGAGAGAGAGAGAGAGAGAGAGAGAGAGAGAGAGAGAGAGATTCAGTTTCAATGAGTTATAAAATTAGAAAAATGATTCTCAAGTATAGTATGAGAGGACGGGTCGTGACTAACGCTGCGAACAAGAGTCCAACAAAAACAATATATCAGACGATCTGTAAATAGCACTTGAATTTTGAATCAAAGCCCTTAACCTAACCTAATATCAGAAGAGTGCTGTTCAGCACATATACGGAACGACAATCTATGCTGTGCTGTTGCGACACAACAGTTGTTTGATTTGATATTTGGCCAGAAGTGCACATAATCTCGATTTGATTTATCGCTTTCCAAACAGAGTCTACACTTTTCTTGCAATAAATATAACAAAATAAAAAAACAAAACACACTTTTATTTAATCATATATTCTGAGCGACGGAACAGCACATGCTTTTAATGAATATTCAATTTGTTAAACGACTAAATGATTAGTTTGATGGCTGTCCGCAAACTTTTCATTGAAAACCAGCCTTGAATCAATTGATGGCTTTTATTCATTGTTTTGATATAAGGGAGGGTTGGGTTTGATTTCAAATCCTTCGGATAGAAGTGTCACAGACTTCGCGAATGGCTCTCAATGTTCAACAGATCCAGACCTTCAAAGACAGGGTTTGGCCAACGGTATAATATACAACTCCTAATACATAATCAATGAGGACATGGATACGAAAATTATAGTCATGTGCTGTTAGTTAGTATACATATGCAGTGCCGCTGTGCTGTGCTCTGCAGTTGTTGTTAATCGTGTCTTAATTAACGAAAGCAGGAAATCAGTAGTTATTTCTGTTTTCATAATAGAGTTTTGAGTTAAGGACTGAATAAAAAAAATTGTCAGAAAATTAGACTCTATTTAAGAGTTTTGGAGAAAACAATTTTCTGCTGAAAATTACTATTTCTTGAGAACCGTTATAAGAGAGTAATGTATGAAAACATATAATTTTATTTCTAACGATTGGGCACAGAATAAGACTATTTATCAAATGGTTGGCTAACATAACGACTTCTTTGGCTTTTACTGAAGAAAATACAAGTTTTTTGAGTAAAAAAATTTCTTTTTTATATCGATTTAGAAATCAAATAATTTCAACACAATATTAGACATTAATTTTCTCCACAAAAATGATATAAAAAAAATTGAAAGTATTTTTGGACTGAAAAATGAACTTTTGATTATTTTCACCGAAAAAGAGCCGAAAAAAAAGTTTTGAAAATATCTTTTTTGTTGAACAGAATATTAAATTCAAATGACATGTAATTCATTCCTTGAATTCCTTATTAATGCAAACCTTTTATCAGATTTTCATTGATTGAGTGCTTTCTAATCAGAATCGAGAGGCGAATACCCGTCCAAAAAGTTTCAGCATGACCAGGCTATTATCTTTTAAAATTATTTTCCTGTTGCACAACCTCAATTTGAAAACCGAATGGATTTTGACCTTGCTCATCATTGAAATTTTTCATTTAGTTAAGTAGAATAAAATGTTTTGTAGATTACTGGGCGACATAAGGGGCCAGACATCAAACTCTGTGCCAAAAGAATAAGATTTTTCTCAAACAAAAAACCTCTTCATATAATAAACCGGACATAGAAATGATTGAATGAAACGAATGGCGAAAAAAATTATTATTTCAATCAATTGAATAACAAAAGAGTTGATGAATGTATCAGAAATTGTTTCGATGAAATTCATACTTTAACTTGAATCAAATGCATTTTCAATGAGCTTGATTAATTATCAAAAATACAATTCTCTTTGTATATACCAACTTAATAATAATAAAATTCATAAAGAGTAAGGTAACTCAAATTTTAAATTACAGTTTGTAAGTAAAATAAGGGAAACTAAAGTGCTCTCTCTCTCTCTCTCTCTCTCTCTCTCCCTCCCTCTCTCTTTCTCTCTCCCCTATGCATTAAATTAATGAAAATTATTTTTGATTTTATGTTTAGAAAAGTCTGATATTTATTTATGTTTATAATAAATAAATTTTGAAATTTTTGAGTTAAAGTCATTTTTTATGCCACAAAATAACAGATCATATATCAAGAAGTGTGTGCCGAGTGAGAGCCCAAACCCTTAACTCAATGATTGATTGAATATTCTGTGCCATAGGTCTGAAAAGTGAGCCAAAACTGTATGGGAATTGAATATCAAAAGTATTTTTTGGCATAAAAATGATTTAATGAATATTTCAAACCATAAAAGAGTAAAATCTATTCAATCTTTTTATTGTTTTATTTTATTTTTCTCTTCTCTGGTATTAAATTCTGTTCTGTTCTGTAAAATCCAAAACACATTTCATAGGAAATACATAAAACAGAGGCCTTTCCTTCAGAGCGATGGGCGCCTAATTCAATCTCAATGCGTGGGCTCCCGATGACAGACAGTCCCGATATCTGGCCTATCAGTCAGTGGTTGTGCTGTCAGATGGTGTTCAGTAACAAATTTCTTCTGGGGCTGGGCTTATGATTTAGTGAGTGAGTGCTCCCAAAAAGCCAGTGATTTCTTATGGTTTCCTTCAACTGATTTACTCAACCATTGGTTTTGTTTAACAAAAATAAATACTATTTTTTACTTCACTTTAATTAAACTGATTTTTAGGTGCCTTTCGTTGATATGAATCAAAATTAATCAGAAAAACAAAATCTAATTAATTTATTTTCGCAACTAATTTAAATCTGTATCATACGATGAGCAAGGTACTTCATCAATTCGAAGTGAGAAACACCCTGATAACTTTGGAATTTTCTTTTGAAATTAAGTCATTCTGTGGTTTGAGAAAAATGCTAAAACTTTCAGACATTTAGAAAAAGTGGTTTCGAGTCATTCACTCAATTATCATATGTGTGTCCTTCAGAGAGAGAACCTGTGCTGAAGACCTCTTTCTAATTAGTTTTTTGCACAGAATATCATATGTTCTGAAAATTTCCTTTTGTTTCAAAACCTTAAGATTTTGTGATATTTTTTTCTATGAAACCAATTGTTTATGTCTTTTGTTATTAACTTTTTTGGGGGATTTTTATCTCAATTTAAGACTTAATTGTCTTTTGAAATAACATGAAATCAAAATCAAATCTAATAACTGAACAAAAGTCTAAAACTAATGACTGAATTAGAGGCAGAGACAGAAAAAAAATCCGTTAAAATCTTTTTGTAATCTCTGAACTGTTTGATTAGAAAAAGTGATGGATTTCCCCTCTTCTTAAAGTCAGTTCCCTAACGCCCACTCCTCTGCTATTCAAATAATTATTTCAATTTGTTTTTAAACACTATTTTATCGTTTTCTAAGTCTTTATTTTTTCATACTTTCCTCAGGATTTGCTTCAAATGGTTTTGAACTTTCATTTAACTATAATATTATGTTTTCTTTGATTTTTTCCCTCAAATAATAATTATTGTGAACTGAATTGAACTGATTCTCTCTCACTCCTTCCCTCCCTCTCCCCCTCTCTCTCCACAATATTTTTTACTCGAATCTATTCTTATGTTGTTTTTTGTATTAAAGGTTTAGTAATTTGTTTAAACTCTTTTGAGGTCAATCACAAACTTGAAATCTATGCCATAATTTCTCATTGAATTAGTTTTTATATTATAATAAATGTATTAATTAATTGTGTTTTTCCACTCATTCCTCTCTCAGAGTCTCTCTCTTAATAGTTTGTAAAGCAATTCATTTTTAATGAGAGAAGAAATTAATTTTGTATTTTAACCACAAGTTTGACGTTTGACTTGTTTTTTGAGATCTGATCGACTCTTCAGCATATCTTAAGAGTGAAGGAAAAAAACTATTTTCTTATCTCAAGAAAGAAATTGTTGTCATTTCGATGGCTTTTAAATGCAATTCATTTTCAATTTATTCGTTAAATACCATAAAATCGTTTGCGATTTCAATTTGATTTTCTTAACATAACTTTGAGATAAAACAGGGGTTACTCCTCTGCCAGGAGCCGATCAGTCGGGTATTCCTCTGAAAGTGTTTCGACTTTTCTGTAAAAATGCATTTCTTATTGAAATAGTAATCACTGTTTCGTAACTAATGACGGAATCTAATGACGGATTTGACTATAATTTCGTATTTGTATTGACGTTATGTCATATTTTTTGGTAAACTTTTCTTAAATGGTTTTCCTGTAGTCCCTATGAAATTGTGTTTCTCTGATAATAATTTATGAAATATTTTATTTATTTTTTACATTCATTTTCTGAACTAATGGTTCTCCAAAAATGGTTATATCGGTTATGAAATGAATTTGTCGCACATTTAACGTCTGAATACTGTTTCCAGTGCTTCGAAGCCATAGATGTCTTATCCGACGGATGCCATGAATTTCAAAATTGGATATAATGTCAGAATTATTTATAAAACATAAAAAAATTTTGATTATATTTTTTCCCACAAAAACCCACTATTTTTACAAATTTCTGCAAAAAAATTCGAGAATTGATTTATTTTACGATTAGATTAAATAAAGAGAAGTAAAAAATTTGCGAAATTTTCTGATTTATTGGTTCACTTAAATTAAAGCTGAAATTTGCAATTCGTTATTAATTGGGAGCAATTAGCACACAAACTAGCTAGGTGCAAATTCTAGCAACAAATCTAGATTAATTCATTCATCAATTCGGGCGAAATTCTCATTAATATCGAGGAAAAAACGAATTAATTTCAGGAAAAGTTTGAAAATTTGGTTTTTTTTCTTCACATGATTTCTGACATTTTCGGCGATAAATAGACTGAAATCTGTCCTCAATTTCATCAAACATTTAGTGAATCCTTTTCTTTGAACTAAAAAAAATTGAATTCAAAACCAAATGATTATAATTAAGAAAAAGACTCTTTACTTCTTCACTAAAACAATGGGAAAACCTTTGCCTTTGGGACAAAACCTCAAATACTTGTGTGACTCTCGAATACCCTCCCGTTTTGGTCCCCTTTGGCCATCGATGAATACAAATCGTGTTATAGTTATATACATTTCTATAGTTATATAATCCGTTAATTGATATTCTCTTATCTCATATCTGTTCAACAAATTGATTAATTCAGAGATAAATACGAATATAATCGCAATTATTCAACTTTTTTCTGGCGCCGCACAAACACACTGAAGAGATGTGCCCTAAAAAAGGCACTGGTATTGTGAATATGTGGACCAATTTCTTAGTTGTTTCCACAGTTTGATAAACAAATTGTTTCAACTATTTTCCTGCAAAAACTCATTCAAAGGGATGAGAATTGACTTCAATTCAAAGCAATGAAAATCTCAATTCATTTGCGAAGAAAAGAAATTCTGGTTTTTCTTTAATATAATATTTATATCTGTTTTTGTGTTAAGACTTTTTTGTTGTTGTCTTTCAGTTTGTTTTTTGGACTATAAATGGAAAAAATGTTTTTATCGGTATTTGGAAAAAAATTAATACATGTTTTGCTTGTGAACTGTGTTTCTGGAGGGCCGGTAGTGTTTAGACGACTTAACATATAGTTTAAGCGGTTGTTATGTCATGCGACCGGTCCTTAACGCTCAGCGTTCAATAGATTTTAATTGATTGATTAGCAAGGTAAAAATAGTAACAAAATATTTTCCAGGGAATTTTCTACTATCTCTAATTAGGATCTCAACAAGGAAGTTATGCAAAATTGTGTACTTCCTTGCTCATCTTAATCTTGAGACCCAACTTATAAGTTGATCAAAAAGTTTTGTATGTTTTGACTTAAAATGATTTATTGCCTAATCTTTGTATTTATTTATTATTATATTAGTTTAGCTTTTCCTCGATTATTGCTATACTAGACCTTTCATTGTATGTGTGGCCAATCACTCAGTATCTATGGCTACTGCAATAGAGCCTGAATGTTGTTCTCCCCGTCCCTGACCTTTATTAATGCGTTTCCCAATTCATTATTAATTTGTGTACTTTTTCTGACTATTTATTGATTATATTTTTGTTTGGATTTTCTGTTTTTGTTTTTCAAATAAGTTTTGTCGAAAAACTTCCGACTTTTTTGGGAATTTCTAAACAATCCATAATTTTTCAAATATTTTAAACACAGTTTTCCTCGTATTTCAGTCAAACATTAGAATAATTTTGATGTCAATCCCCTATACCGGCGGTGACCACCTCTGAAGTGGTCCTAATTTGGGGATTAAGTGATCATTAAAGTGATTGAAAGCATAATTTCAATCGAGTTTTGAGTCGAGAAGTCATACAAACTATTCCTTTGATTACAGAGTTTTGAGAAATCAATTCAAGAGTAGAAAAAACTCCTTAAATGTCGGGTGGAGTGGTGTATAAAAGATGTGTTTCTGAGTGGAAAGCCTTTCATAACATTTAGTCCAACCAATACTTAAATACATTATTATTTATTTCCCTCAAAAAAAACTAAATGTTATTATTATTACAAAAACTTCAAAGCATTACATAATAATTGCTTTTATTCTGATCTCTCTCTCTCTCTCTCTCTCTCTCTCTCTCTCTCTCTCTCCTGACTTAAAGACCTGTTATGACAACTATTTCTTACGAAAGGAAACGACTTTTTAGACAAATATCTGTTCTTTTAATAGATTTTGATGTGAAGAAAACGCTGTGAAAACTCCGCTCCTAATCATAATAAGCGGTTTTCTATCGCTGTTGCGGTGGGCCCTCATATATGGCTCAGTCAGTCAGCCCATGGGATCGCTTTGGAAACCCCACCAAATCGTATAATATATGTATTCATTGTATTGTTATTTATTTTTTGGGATTTAAATCATATTTTCGTTACGTAAGGGACGGACACAATATCGTAGACATAAATACAAACAGTTTTCTTCTTAAGGGTTAGACTTTGTTTCTCAAGCAAAACAAATTCTGTGCTCTTAAGGAAAACAGTGGGATAAGGGTTTGTGGACAGGTCTGGCGTTTAGGGGGTATGTGTGCTCTGATTTGTTTATGAATAAAGAGTTTTTCGGTTTCGCCCGACTCTTGACAGCAATTATTGAGTCTTTAATTCATTTTCAGATTTAATTTGTTTTTGAATTTCTTTAAAACTTTTCTTATTTTTATTCAAAACTTATCTCAAAAACAGAAAATACTCGAAATAATTATTATTTATTGTTTTTCTCTGTTGTATACCATTCCTCTTCACTCCCGGCTCTCTCTCCCAGCTTTTTGACGACTGAGTGACTCTACTCTTCAACTAATTATCGCTTAAATCACTTTATTTTTTCTTTGGTTACGGTTAGGGCTCAGCACTCCGTCTAATACTTCAGGTGTTATTTTAAGCATTTATTTTGTTGTTACGACCCCTTCCTCAGTAATTTTTGCTTTGATTCTTGGAAAACTGAATAAATTGCACGTTAATTGAATTTTGATCAAGGTACACACACGAAGAAAGCACCGGGTTCAACGAACATCTTTGCACACGATTGACTTTTGACTAAAGGACTGTTTGCAGGTTTAGATTGGAATTTATTTTGTGATTGAAATTCAGAATTCTGTGAATAATTCAATTGATAGACGACTGGAATGAGATTAACGTTTGTTCGGATGATTTTTCTCTTGAATTTAATCCCTGAAAGCGGTTCTAAAATCTAATTAAAAATAGTTTTCTTAACAAAATTGAGAGAAAAAATATCCGAAATATTCAATTAATTAATCACTTTCTTAGTTATTCGAGTTAAGAGAACCGGTAATCACCGGCGCCTCTTATAAGTGTGTGGGCTTATGGTTTGACTAATGGTTGACCAATTATTACGGTCACCAAGCAATCAGTTCAGAAATACCATGATAACATTCTAGGAATTCCAAGAACAATAACATATGGCTATAAAGCAAATACGTGAGTGTAATCTGAAACTGATCTGACAATTATTACAATTATTCGATTATGAAGACTATTTTTAGCTATAAAACAATCTTGCTGATTATAGATATCTCTAATAGCTATCTCTTTAATTAGTCAATTGTTAAAACCAATTATTCTTCCCAACCTAATTATTCCTGCTCAGTCTACCCTGAAGATTGCAGACTGTCCTTGCAATTAATGATAGCCTGGAATCATATGAATAGATAATAAATTATTTATTCAAATAAACACTTGAATTGATAATCATTTTAAACGCTTTTAATGAAAACTTCTATAAAATTGAATTAATTCTCAGAAAAAAGTAAGAAATTTGTTTAAAATTTTGAATTTTAATCAGAAATTTCTGGCAGATTATCGCCAGAATAATCAAGGTCTACACCTAAGCAATTTTGTCTGGGCTGTGCGAGGATCTAACACCCAGTGCTATGTTTCAGACAGTGTGTGCGGTTCTGAGGCAAACGCCCTTTTATTTGGAAACAAAATTTTTCTTTTGGGAAAAAAATACAATTTCTTCGAAAAAATGACTTAACGTTTGGAATATTTTATACGAAATTTTATTTTTTCGCAAAAATATGCGAATATTTTGTCTGATATTTGACTTCAAATATATATTACAATAATATTTCTCTTTTATACCAAAATGTCGTTTACTTTATTTTCCGCACACTTTTTGTCACTTAAAAAGAGTACTTATATTACGTGTTATGGGCTTTGATTTGGGTTTACTTCTAGTCTATTGACAACAGAATAAGTTTTTTGGCGAAAATATTTTTCCTGATATTTACTTATTTCATAAATTCATTCACTCGTAAACACATCCTCTGAGGAGACGACACTCACACACAAGAAAACACTTGAAACACAAAATAAAAGTTTCTTTTCATTCAAACACTTGAGAGGTTTACTTGAATTTCAAAAATTTTTCAAAAGAAAAACCATTTGACTGAAGACTGAAAACCAAAAGTAAAATAAAAATCAATTTTTTTACTGTTTTTCTAAACAAATATTTTATTTAAACGAAAAGTCTATTGAATATAATATTCCGGAAAACAGTTTTATTTTTTTTATTCCTCTTTTAAAATAAAAATTCTAAAAATTAAATATTTATAACCAGAAGACTATCTATTCTATAGATTTTAAGGATAAGTCTGTATTTTATTTCAAACATTTTGTTAGGAAATGACGACAAGAATTTGCAAACAATATTAAGAGTCAATCAAAAGGTACGGAATATTTAGATCAGAGCACAAACTCCTCCGCTTTCTTATCGGGAGTAATGGCATCCCTGAGTGATAAGCGATAAGTTGTTATACAATATAAGTACTGATTGACTGATCTATAAGACGATAGAGGAATAGGTTTTTTGCAGAAAAAAATGTTTTGTAATTCTCTTTAAAAATAGCAAATCCTTTGTATGACTCAAAGCCTAATAATAAATGATTTGTTGAGGAAAAACATTTTCTCAGATAAAACCCAAAAACCAAAAGACAGTATTTAAGACTTCTTTCGCTCCGATTTTTTTCTAGGACTCAGTCATCTCTCACTCCGTCTCCTGTCGTATAATATATGACACAATTATATCGGAACTCAGTTTTTATTAGTCGCGTCCAAAAAGACACTGGAATTGACTCTGACTTGTGATGTGCTATGAGTTCCTCTGATTGTCTGACTGTTAGCTGACTTTCCTTTGATTAGAAGACTGTTTTGGAAATCAGTCGCCGTTTCCCTCAATAATAGTGTAAATCCATTTTCTTATGTCTTTCTTCTGTTTTTGTTTAGCTCTCACTCACTGTGTGTTCACTCCATTACCACTGGCTTTGCATCAGAGATGGCAAAGGGATGGCTTACAGTAAATATAAAACCGGGCAATAGAAGAGTAGACCTACCACTCAGTTCTGGCCATTCCCGGGTAAAACTCATATACTCAGTATGAATACCAGTGCAATAAAGTTTGATTGCCTGTCCGTTACGTCTGTTGCACTCTATGCCAGTCCTCTCTGAATACCAGTTCCACTAATAATAAACAAATTCATCCAAAAGTTTATTATTATTCAAAAGACTTTTTTCTTTTTCTAAATATAATTATTTATAGATTTGTTTCTATCGTTTGACTCTCTATTCAAATGCTGTTTTCAATAGTGTTTTGCTGAGGAGTAAAGTATTTTCCAATCAGTTGATTGCAATCTCTCTCTTCCCTGTCCTCTCTATTACAGTAACTGATGAGTGGATGTCTGTCCAGACGTGCAAAACATTGTATTCAAACCTTTATTCGTGTTTTTTGTTTTTTCCAAGAGTATAAATAACTTGCAAAACACACTCACATTATGGAGAGTCAGAGAACCAGAACTTGATATAAGGTTTTGAGAGAAGAGAACAGAATTGAGTTAAAGAAAAAAAGAGATAAATATTTAGATTTGAGATCATTTGGACATACATTCAATTCATTGATAATCTATTTTCACTCGAAATCCATTTCATTCGGTATTCTTAGGGATATATTTGTTACCAAATGAACTCAACTTTGAAGTTGAAGTCAAGACATCTGTTGTGTGTGAGTCCTGTGCTCTCAGAGAGTGAGAGAGGTTTTGATGGAAAAAGCAATTCATAAAATTGAATGTCTTATCCGTTTTGAGTCAGACATAAATTCACGTCTACTCTAATGTTATCACAAAATTCATACATTAAGGGACGACTCCTTTTGCATCAGAGAAGGCCAATAAAATAGGGGACAGACTTTAAAAACCTCAGATAACAAACCAAAAAACAAATTTCCGTATCACAAACATCTTGATTTCCAACTGAACTAGCTATAAAATCAATAACATGTTCTATAAATGATCTTGTTAAAATTCAGGAAATTCTATGGCTTGGTTTGTTTTGCTCATCCCTGAGCTCTGAGGTAACACTGAATATCTTTACCATAAAAAGGAATTTTTTTCCTGAAGTCCTGTTCATTAAAATATTGACTCAATTAAAGGACTGGAATACGACTGAAATCAGTAACAAATCTAATGACTTCTTGTCGTCTAATGAATGCATTCATCGCAAGATTTTCCTCTGATTTTGTGATTCCAACCCTTAATACGATTTCCTTAATTAAATTCCTTATAAAGTCTGAAAAGTAGGAACGGTAGGGAACAGTCATTAAATCAACGGATTATATATTAATTTTTGCTAAAATAATATTTTGATATTTGAATAGAAAAATAATTTCCAATAAATCAAAACATAAATAGAGTTATAATCTGTTTTACGAATCATTCGTTTGGTTATTATCACTAAAACTGATCTCTTGTGTAGTGTTTAATGAATTATTCGTTTAATGCTGTGCCTAATGAATGGCCAGACCTCTGCCTAAATGTGACGCACGTATAGCTACTGAAAGTAAGTGGAGTCAGTCCTCTAACGCTCCGGTAGTTGAACTACTCGACGATTTAATGCTTGAAATCACTGCTAAAACTCATTAACACTCAGAATAATAACCGTTTTATTATATAAGAGTCATATATATTAGTTCATTAACATTGAAATAATTAACCAAGATCATATGATCATACGATTCTCTGCCAGGTTCTGATCGCAGAGTTCCTTGGTTTAATTTCTTCGTCGCCATATTTGACACCAGAAACTATTTTAACATGGTATTTATTCTTAAATAACATCCCACACTATTATTATTACCATTATTAAACAGAAAATGAAATTTTGAAAAATTATTTTAATTTTATCATTTTATCCTCTGCCAAATTAGAATCGCAGAGTTTCTTGGTCGAATTTCTTCGCCTAAATGTCTAATACCTAATCCATAACAATAATCTGCTGCGCCCCCTTCTCCGGTTAGTAGTAGTTTAGCTGGAATTGAATTTGTAATTTTGAATGTGCCCTTGTCAAGTTTTTCCTTGCCATTGAATGGCCAATCGTTGTGAATCTCTAGACTTTGAGTCTGTTGTTCCTGAATGGACCCAAATTTTGAGGACTCTCCTCCTTCCGCTCTGAAAAACAATCCAGCATATTTTTCAGTCACTCTCTTCCAATCAGTGTTAGGCCATAGGGTTTTGGGATCCGATTGACCGGAAAATTGAACGTAAATAAAATTAATAGGAACCGGGTTTTGCTTAAGATTATCGATTTCCGCATTGGCTTTTTCCAAAGATTTTTCAAAGCTTCTCCTGGTTTCTATCAAAGTATTTTGGAGCCTGCTGGATGACCAAGGTTGGACTTTCTCGCATACAATTGCATTAGACTTCGAACACTTTTCATCCAACCATTTGCCAAAAAACGAGACATCAGTTGATATCTCGACGCAATCAAAACCTGTCTCTTTGGTAATGGGTCTGTCCTTTAGCCAATTCGTGTATTCGAGATCTTTTCCATCAAGATATTTGAATTTATCACCTTGCTTTTTCGCTCCAATCCAAACGTTATCAGCAATTCCTGAAGATTTCAAAATCTTAACAATGATTTCTTGTTCTTCAGCAGTTTTGATATTAGCCAAAACAGTTTGTGCTTGACCATTTTCTTGTTGTTCGCAAAAACTCATAGCATCTTGCTCATTTGCGAGCTTGGTGAAAAGTTTGAAACACTTTTCATCCTTGTACGCTATCCATTCTTTACCACACGGGTCGTTACCCTCACCAAATGCTGACCACAAACCTATCGTTTTAAATTAAATAATATGAGAAATCTACCTTGATTGTTTCAGTTCATCAATTTACCAGAATTAATTATTAAAACCAATAAAATTTTCTTTGTCATTTTATTGAGACTGTGATAATCTTAAAATAGACTGAAATAATTCAATCGAAGGAAGAATGCAGTACATTTTATTGAAGTCATCGTGGTAAAATTTTCTTCAAATTACATCTGTTAATAAATGAAATAATATATTATCTTATAAACTTGTTCTGAGAATAACATAGATAAGATCTAGTAAATTTTTTCCATCATTTATCAGCTAAAAAGTGGAACATTTTTAATGTGAGGTTCTGTTGGTGTTGTCTTAACTCTCTTCCAGATACGAATCGCGGCATTATTTGGACGAATCTCTTCGTTGTAATGCTTGAGATTAATGCCAATTACAGTACCCCTAACATCAATGCCTGTACTTATGTATAACGGGTTATAATTCATTGAGATATTCATTGGACCCAAAGTATGTTTCATATCATTGCTTCCCCACGCCTTCAGTTCCAGAGTATGTGTTTGTTGTTCTTGTTTTCTACCAAACGGTGCGGACTGTCCTCCTTCTGCCCTAAAAAACAACCCAGCATATTTTTCAGTCACACTCTCCCAATCTGTGTTAGGCCATAGAGTCTTTGGATCAGATTGACCAGGGATTTGAACGTATATAAAACCATATGGGACAGGGTTCTGTTTCAAATCATTTATCTGGGATAGTAGTGCTTTGATTTCACCTTGCTGAGATTCTAGCTTTGATTGGTAGGCAGACATTTCAACCCGGGTATTTTCAACGCTTGTTTTCGTATCTTGCAGCATTGTTTGGAGTTTATCAATTGACCAAGGTTGACTTCTCTCGCAAAGAATAGCGTTTGACCTAGCACATTTTTCGGAGACATCCTTTCATTTAGTGTTAGGCCATAGAGTTCTGGGATCCGATTGATAGGAAAAATGGACGTAAATAAAACCAATTGGGACTGAATGCTGTTGTGAGTTTGCCAATTGTACTAGAGCCTTTTCCAATTTTCTAGTCGTTTCTATTAAAGTGTTCTTAGAGCTTACTGTTTGACCAGGGTTGAATTTTCTGGCAGAGAACTGAGTTTAACTGCTCACACCTTTCGTCCATCCAACAATTAATCAAGGTTGAAATGGCTAAACAATTCAACTACATCAATATGAACAAAGTTAAACTTACTAATTAGTATTTGGAAATAATTGAAAAAGGACATTTTACAAACATAAACCATAATTGACTTAGAATTTAATTTTGATTTTTACAGATATTTTGAATAAGATTAGATAGGTCATTGTTTTCTACTATCATATCTCATTTTTATTCAGATTACATCTATTATTTGTGATATTACCTATTTAATAAATAGAATATCTAATCAACTATGTTTTAAGATGATAATTTCATTTAATTCTCTGCCAGATAAGAATAGCCACGTTCTTTGGTCGAATTTCTTCGTCATTATGTCTTATACCAAAGCCAAACATGTTATCGTCGTCTCCTCCCTCTCCAGAATAGACAAGTTGGGATGGGTATGCATTATTCACCAAGATAGGACCGTGGCTCAACTGATTCTCTTCACCGAAAGGGTGAACTGATTTATATTCAAGACTTTGTGCTTGTTGTTGTTGGATTTGACCGAACGGTAAAGAGCCAGCACCTTCAGCTCTGAAAAATAATCCAGCATAATTTTGAGTAATACTTTTCCATTCAGTGTTAGGCCATAAAATTTTCGGTTCTGATTGACCCGAAAGTTGAACATAAATGAAACCAATAGGAACAAGGTTCTGTTTCAATTCAATGATTTTCGACTTTTCTATATTAAGTTGTGCTTGAAGATTTTGAATTTGAGTCTGTTGCGAATTAATTTGATTATTTTGCGAACTAAATTGTTCTTGAACCTTTCCAAGGCTATCCTTGAAGTTTTTCCTTGTTTCAATTAGAGTTGTTTGAATTTTATTACTTGACCATGGTTGAATTCGCTCACAAATTACTGCATTTGATTTCTGACATTTTTCATCTAGCCACTTTCCAAACGTTGACTCTTCGGTTGACATCTCCACACAATCTAAACCAGTTTTGTTAACGAGAGGCCTGTCCTTAAGCCAGTTGGTGTACTCGAGATCCTTTCCATCGAGGTATTTAAATTGTTTACCTTGCTTCTTCACTCCAATCCAAACATGATCAGCGATTCCTGAAGATTTCAAAATCTTAACAATGAGTTCCTGTTGTTCTGCAGTTTTTATGTTCGCCAGAATTGATCCTTCATTTTGTTTCAAACAAAAAATTGCCGCATCCTCTTCATAAGCAACCTTGGTGAAAAGCTTAAAACACTTTTCATCTTTATACTCTTCCCAATCTTCACATTGATTGCTGGTATTTACTGATTTCATTCGTGTAAAAATATATAAATAAGCAAGATAATAAATCAAAAATTAACTTACCAATGCAGATGAACGAGATGAGTGTGGCTAATTTCAAATACATTGCAGTTGTTTTCCGTCTATTATTTTTTTCTAATCTTCCAGGACTTATATACACTCTTTAAGTTATTTCAATAGTTAACATCAATATGCTGCAATAATATTCAATTGATTTTATTGATTAAGATAACTTTCCAAGAAAATTTCACAAGTTTTTATTTGCAGAACAAATATTATATAATTAGTTTATCTTAAAAAAGTTTCAACAATAATTTTATTCTTAGAAATCTATTATCAATTTATTGGAAACTAATCAATATTTGAAATAAATAATATTAAGTTAATCATTAACTGTTAATGGTATTAATGAATATCCTTGCACACTTGTATGTTTGGGTTCAGGCAAAACGCGGGATATCTTTATGAGGAGATAATAGGTCCTTGACTATCGCTTTTGTCTTAACTCTCTTCCAGATACGAATCGCGACATTATTTGGACGAATCTCTTCGTTGTAATGCTTGAGATTAATGCCAATTACAGTACCCCTAACATCAATGCCTGTACTTATGTATAACGGGTTATAATTCATTGAGATATTCATTGGACCCAAAGTATGTTTCATATCATTGCTTCCCCACGCCTTCAGTTCCAGAGTATGTGTTTGTTGTTCTTGTTTTCTACCAAACGGTGCGGACTGTCCTCCTTCTGCCCTAAAAAACAACCCAGCATATTTTTCAGTCACACTCTCCCAATCTGTGTTAGGCCATAGAGTCTTTGGATCAGATTGACCAGGGATTTGAACGTATATAAAACCATATGGGACAGGGTTCTGTTTCAAATCATTTATCTGGGATAGTAGTGCTTTGATTTCACCTTGCTGAGATTCTAGCTTTGATTGGTAGGCAGACATTTCAACCCGGGTATTTTCAACGCTTGTTTTCGTATCTTGCAGCATTGTTTGGAGTTTATCAATTGACCAAGGTTGACTTCTCTCGCAAAGAATAGCGTTTGACCTAGCACATTTTTCGTCTACCCATTGACCCAGCGATAGATCATCGATTGATATCTGGACACATTTGGAACCACTTTTGTTTCTCAGAGGCCTGTCTTTTGCCCAATTGGTGTATTCGATATCTTTTCCATCTAGGTACTTGAATTTATCACCTTGCTTCCTAACCCCGATCCAAACGTTATCGGGTGCTTCAGTTGATTCAAGTATTTTAACAATAAATGCCTGTTCTTCAGCTGTTTTGATGTTTGCAAGAGTAGAATCTCTTTGTTGAAAACAGAAATTTAAAGCATCTTGGTGGTTAGCCAGCTTCGGAAACAGCTTAAAACACTTTTCATCTTTATATGACAACCAGTCGTCACATGGAGTGCAATGGGCTGACCATAAAACTTGGACAATTGTGTAATATAATCAATATAAACCTCTCTCTCAATTGCTGATAAAAATGAGTAAGATTCAAGTGATTACTCACAATATAATAATAATCCAATTATACGCAAAATTATTGACATTATATTTATTTTGATTGAAAAACTACTTTCAAAGCCTTATTTATTTGAAACCTAATTCCATTCCTTATGTCAGTCCCTATCAAATGTCTACCTATTGATTAAGACCTCGAACTTATGTGACTATACCTTCCCCTCATATCTGGACTTTGCTTCCATTGAAATGGGATTTATTGTGAATGATATCCATTAACACCAGAATAATAGCAATTCTAATCGTTTAGAGCACAGAATGAGTCCATAATTCAGTGTAAATATCGCGTATAATAAGCACAGAATATTCTGACGCACTTTTCCGCACTTCATAACTAACTGGGAATGTATTCTCTGCCCAAATAATAGCCGTATAATGCGTTCAGAGATAATGATATTTCTTATTATAAGACCAGAAATGCGTTAAACTATTGCATCGTTTTTATGAGTTTTCATACATTTGTATGCATTGAGTGAATATTTTGCACATATTTTGAAAGCAAAACATTGTATTTGTTTTTACGCAATCATTACATAAAATATTCCGTTAATGGAATTGGAGCGGCGATAAGCAAGGTTATCCTGTTGTTCAATTGTTATTTTAATCTAGTTCAGACCTCACCTTGGTTTATTACCTATGGATTGAGTTGAAAAACAAACGAGTGTTTATGCATTTGATTTGATTCCTGGAAAACTTTTATCGCATTATTAGATAATAATGAGACTTATTCTGTGCTGTATTTCCATTACAAATGACACAAAAGTTTTGTTCTGACATTACATTAAATTTTATTATAATTCATTAAATCCTTTCGCTTTCATAATCATAATTGCAATCAATAATATCCAGGCATTTGTGAAATACTTTACTTAAATTTCAGATGACTTCAGGGGAATTGAACCCAAAGTTCATAGATTTCTTTGAACTAATCCAGGAATTCAACTTAACTTGTTCAATTAAACGAAAAGGTCAATTGCTATCTGACCTTGCTATACCTTGCTCATGTTTGTTGTTTTGCTGAAATAACATAAAGATGTTAATGAAAAACAATATATGGAAACGAAAAACCATTTGAAAAGAAAAAGAGATATAAAACTAATGACTGTTTTATTTCTATCCATTCAAATGAAATGAATAGAAAAAAACGAATAAAATATTTAATGAATTTAATTAAAATAAATAAATAATTGAAACTAAAGTTGTATTTTCATTGCCTGTGCTTTTTGGGAAAATCGCACAGAATATGGGCGAACACTGAAATTATTTTTGGCTCAAAACTGTTGGGCGAGAGAAGAGTTGCAACGGTTTTATGATTAACAGCTCCGGGGGTTTCAGATCCATATTGTTCTTCAGAGCACAGAATAAACAAAATTCAATTAATTTGTTTGAATAAATCCCATTATAATGGGACTCATATCCGGAATCATTAGATAAGAAAAATGGGAACAGAATTTCATTTCCAAGAATTGTGTGAATAAATTGAATTTTTTTGTCTTTCCATCTGCTGGGGTATAATCCGTGACATTTTTCTTCTGTGAATTTCTAAGAAAAGTTAATTAGAAAAGTGAGGAATGTTTTCAAAAAAATATCAAAAACATTGAAAACGTTTTCGGGTTTTTGAGACAAATGACAGAAATTGAACGAAAATGAGGAATAAATTCAAAGAAAAACACTTTTGAAGTGAAAGTCATTGAAAGTAATGAAAACATTTTCTCTTTTTAAGAGACTTTTCTCTTATTTTTTTTATTATAAAAACAACTTTCCATCAAAACTAAGAGAAATATATAAAGAAATAAAAGAAAAAACAAAAACTTAAATAAAATCTCATAACAAATGACACATAAGTCGGAAGAAAAAGTGATTTCCTTTTGATTGAAATCAAAAAACTATTTCTGGAAATAGTTTTTTCAAAATAAACACAATTTTCAGTTCAAAAACTATATTAAACTCAATATTGAGAATGAATTTTAAGGGGAAATACTGTTTATTAAGGCATAACTGCTGAACAGTATTTTCGGTGACCATCCCTGCGATGAATAAATAAATTAGTTTCTGACATAAACTGCCAGTCCTTTTGAAAAGTGAAACGTCAGACCAGTTTCTCATTTAATTAATTTATATTTGAATTCATTGAAAGCATTTAATGTTATTTCAATTAATTAAATGATTTCTATGTTTGGTATAATTAAAGAGATTTTTAGCGAACTTTTCATTTCGTTTCTCAAAACACTAATTGAAGTCTATTTTTCATTTGGGTTTCGGATTGAACTCAAGAAAAAATAATTTCATTTTTAGGGCATAACTCTTATCACATAAAATGAATGAGGATTTCATAATTGGTTTTCTCTTTCGGGGGTTTCTCTCCAATTATTCGCTTATTATTATTGATATACAAAAAACACAAAAACACAAATCGATTGAATTGAAAGAAAAAATAGTTTCCCATAAACTCTATTAAAGAGTTCATAACTTAAAAGGTTTTTAAGTTTTGATTTTAATCTTTTATTGAATGTAAAGAAAATGATTTTTAATCAATTTCTTACATTTAAATGAAATTTTCATTTCCTATTGAATCATAAATTACAAGATTTTTATGACTTCTTTACGTTTGTATTTGTCATTGATTTTGAGTTTTTATTTTTTATTATTTAATTTCATGTCTTCCAGGCATTAGTTGTTTGAGGAAAAGTGGTGAAGCCTTTCCTCACATTTCAGTTTTATTATTAAAAGACATGTATTTTATGGCTTCTTTCGATTCACGTCTTAAGACTGAGAGAGAGGAAAGCCATCCGAGAGTTCAGTAGTCAAGTTATATGACAACCAAAATATAGGGTTAAGAATAGATCCTAAAAATTGAATTTCAATAGAAGTGATAGCAAGAGGGAGGGGTCGGACCATAAATCTGTAATTGATTTTCGGAGAGCTATTCCCTGTGCTGTCACTAAACCCTTTCCCAATTAGAGTAAAATCTGTTTAAAATCACTTCAAAAACAGTGGAATTATAGCTAAAAACGTGTTGATAATTGATCTTGGTCATCTATGTTTTGTTTGTATTGTGTGTTGAGAGCACAGCAGGGAATAGTTGTTCCCCTCTATGGATGAGCGAAGGACTGTCTACTGTTATATCAAAAGGATTTTCAGTTCAAAAGACATTTTACACTAAAAACGAGTAAAACATTTCAAAGAAATAAACAGAAAACAAGTCTTTTGAGACTCAATACTGGGTTTTGATTTTGATGAGAGCGCCCACCGCTTTGGCACAACCATCACTTACAAGGGATTCTCGAATTTTATTATTATTCTGTTCTCTAAAGTGAAAAACTCCTTACACTTGACCGTCAATAACGACATAAGCAATCAGTTGAGTAGAAAAAAGAGAAATCAGGGGAACGGGTGGGGGAACGGCTCTTTTCTCGGCTCATTTACTACAATACTGTTTATATGGCTTTTTGTTTGTATTGCGAAAATCAGACGAGAATTTTGTCGCTATTTTTTATGGCTTTGACTCTTAGACTATCGATGGAGGGGTCCGGGAGTCTGTATACCAGTGCTTACACTTCAATCACCTGATCATTGGATTCGTGTATAAGAAATGAGATTTTTCTCTGAACTTTACTTTTTTGCTGAACTCTTATAAATAAATTACATTTTTTCTTCATTTTTCTGTTTTACTTAACGTTAAGTTTTTTTGAATGTATTTCACGTTTAATAAGTCTTTTAACACATTTTTATTGTATTTTCGTTTCGTTTCGACAAATAATTTATTATCGCTTTTAAGTGTTATTTTCAAAACGATTTTTATTATACAATTCAAGTGTCGAGAAAACAATTATCACCTAAACTATGATCAGAATAGTTTCAATAGCACTCAGAAACAAAAGAGATATGAGCAAGATAAACAGATAAACTATTTAGAAAAACATTAAATTCTGGGAACAATTCAATGTGACCGTTGAAATTGATAAACAATTATCTTGTTTACTGCCAATTCAATGTTTTCACATGATCCTGGTGATAACTATAATATGGTATTGCCAACGGTTTGGTAAACTTGGTGAATCTTTGATGGCTTGAATTTTAATTGAAATTCGATCAAGTTTAAATTGCACTTTCGTGTGAATGGGATCATTCACCTTGGTGAATTACACGAGACTCAGACACATTAATCTTGTTATTGAAAGTAATTGAATGTGTTTTTAATCTATCATTTATTGGGTTAAAAAACGTGAACTTATTTTTACGATTAAAACGTGACTTAAATCAAGTATTTCATTGAATTGAAAAAATTTATAACAATTTTTATAATAGACTCTATTTTTTTCATATTCTGATTAAACTCTTGTTAACCAATGAATACTAAATGTTATCCATTTAAGTGGGCATAAAATTGGCCATGCTTGATAAATTATATCCAAGACTATAAATAAATTGAAATAAAATTATAAATTTATTGATAACATAAATGAGAAGATAATTGAAAATAAGTTTTTCAATGAAATCTAATTTTGTTTTGAAGCGAAAAAAAATTCAATTAAATTGATTACAGAACTCAATGTTGTTGTGTCATGAATAGGACGGTCTGTTTGACTGGTTTCCCACTTTTCAAACAGTTTTCTATTCATTATATCGATAAGACTTCTCTGGGTTTTTGGGGAATGACTTCTCGTTTTTGTTTTGTTTTCAATTCATTGAAGAAATTAATTTCAATTGAAATACAAAATTAAAAAACTTTTTTCTGAAACTAATTTTAGAAACAAAATTAAATGACATCTGATTCCACACTTAACGCACAATTGTGTGATTGATATTATAACTGGGATGTGAACTAGTTCATCTCAATACATTAATTACAGGATAACTTTTTTTTCTCACAAATAATTTTTATGATTTATTTTCTCTATATTTCTCTTTCGTATAAAAATCATAGATTTCTATCAGAGAATAGCTTTTGATATATATTTCTCTTCTGATTTCGATAACAGACTTAAGCCATGAGTTAAATATAGCTCTGGATATCGATTGGGGAAAACCATACAATAGGATGAATCATATCCTCTGAAATGTTTGTCAGTGAGTGGTGTTAGCGCTCAGGACATGACTGGCCATCACTTTTCAAACTAAAAGCTCTTCTTTATTATTCAATTCATGAAAAACTTGGAAACAATTTTTTATTCCTTTCCATAAAAATACTGCAATAAAATAGAATACAAATGAGTTGTGAGGCTGTGCTAAACGTTATTCAGTTATGTTGTGCTGTAAGCCATTGCCTGGAAGCTCGAGAGCACAAAATGACATAATGCTATTTGATGTCAATATCTCAACATTTGGTCTCAACTTTTTGACTCTTTCTCTCCGCACAGACCACTAAAAGCCAATACCGTATATCATTGATTGCATACGACGTGTGCTCTTAAAAGAGTGTTGACTCCCTGTCCACTCTGTGTATTGACTATCGGTTTTGATGATGAATTGATGTCTGGTTTGGCTCAGAATACAAGAATAATGAGAAAACCTGAGAACACTTTTGTTCTTCACTTTGATATCCCTTTCCTTCAATTCACTCATAATTTTTTTGTGACGAAAAACGATCCGTCGATTCATTAATCTTTAAGTCATTGTTAGATAAATAGCGAATAAAATTCAATGTATTAAATATTTCTCAATATTTCTCATTATTTCTCATTTTGAAGGCTCTTTTGAAAACATGTTATTGAGTTTATTCCAATATACATGCATGTATATTAGAAAATTAACGAGATTATTTCCATATCAACTGGAAAATGAACAAATTCATGACAAACAAGGCGAATCAAATTTTAGTATAAAAGTCACATACTTTTAAAATTTTATTTTATTGAAATAATATTTAATATTAAATATTTTTGAAAGTTATCTTGTCAAAATGATGCGATATTTGCTATTGACATCTCTATTGGTCTCAGGTATTGTGTCAGCATATGGTGTTACCTTGGAAGATAGACTGGTTAGAGCCGAGGCCCAGATTGATTTTTTGAGTACCGCGATTAACCTATTGAAAGAGAACCCTGTTCCTATTGATTTCATATACGTTCAACTTTCTGGTCAATCGCCTCCCGATATTCTTTGGCCTAACACTGGATGGGAAAATGTAACTGAAAAATATGCTGGATTGTTTTTCAGAGCAGAAGGTGCTAAATCAGAGCCTTTTGGAAAAATTCAAGAATACCAGACCCAGAGTCTTGATCTTCACATAAACTTTCACCATGGCCAATTGAATTACGTCAAAAACATCACAACATCGAACACATTTAACCCTGTTCCCTTCTATACAGGCGATGCTTCAAATGCTGGGTCACAATATGGACTGACAATCAGGCAAAATAACATAGAGGTTCGACCAAGAAACTCTGCTATTCTTATTTGGCAAAGAGTCGTATGATCAAGATTATTTTGATTGAATTAATAAACAATTTTAATAAAAATGATAAAACTTTCGAATTTGACCGAAAATCGACCTCTTCATCGATTTATCATTAAATGATTATTAGATAAATTGGTTTAAAGTCAATGTATTTTTCAGTCACAAGGGTTTTTTGTATATTTGTACATACGTGTATAGTGCATACAATATACTCAATGTGTGCAAGCATTGTGAAACGTTCTCTGAAAATTAAGTTACCAGATGAATTGATAAATTACTAAATAGACATTAAGGGGCAAGTATTCAATCATGGAGAGTATGGTGACTAGCTGGTCACTTAATTTTCACAATGCTTGCACACATTGACAATATACATACATATATATTGGAAAATTGTATATAAGAAAATTAACAAGATTATTTCCATATCAATTGGGAAAATTAACAAATTGGTGACAAACAAGGCGAATCAAATTTTAGTATAAAATTCACATACTTTTAAAATTTTATTTTATTTAAATAACATTTAATATTAAATATTTTTGAAAGTTATCTTGTCAAAATGATGCGATATTTGCTACTGACATCTCTATTGATCTCATGTATTGTGTCAGCATATGGTGTTACCTTGGAAGATAGACTGCTTGAAACCGAGGCACAGATTGATTTTTTGCATACGGCTATTAACCAATTGAAAGAGAACCCTGTTCCTATTGATTTCATTTACGTTCAACTTTCTGGTCAATCGCCTCCTAATATTCTTTGGCCTAACACTGGGTGGGAGGATGTGACTAAAAAATATGCTGGATTGTTTTTCAGAGCAGAAGGTCGTGGATC
>JAQIXV010000358.1:0-43734 GCA_034700625.1 Tectocepheus velatus | reverse complement strand
ACACACACACACACACACACACACACACACACACACACACACGCACACACGCACGCACGCACGCACATACACAAACTTGAGCTTGTTGAAAAAATTTAATATGCATCACTTTATGTGTTGGCGACATAAGGACCAACTTTTATCGGAGCCATTGAATGCAAGGATGCAATGATTCAAATGATTGTTCTCATCATTAAATAAATTTTATTACATTTGAAATTAAACAACATTTTTAAACATACTTTTGATGTAAAAATTTATTTGAAAGATTGAACAGATTTTTTGTAATTCAATAGTAAACAAGAATGTGCTAGCGCATCTATCGCATCTATACTGTAAATGTGATAGACTGTGACTAAACTTAATTTTGTCAAATATTTACTCAAATGGTTTGAATTTGATTCAACACGAAAACCACATTCACACGAGTGTCAGACATTGGCTCTAATAATGTTATGCTTTCTCTCTTACCATTGAGGAGACAATCGATGAAAAATTTGAATTTCAGTCAAATGAATGTTTGTGTCCACAGACTGAACACAATGTCTGTGCATTTGTGGCCTTTCTATGATTTTCTATTGCGGTATATCTCCATAAATAAAGAGAAGTATCGGATTGAAAGTATCGGTAGTGAGAATCGACAGAACCAGAGCCTCTGCTTTCGCCAGTAGTTGAGCGCTAATGTGTAAATGCAGTGCAATCACAACTTCCCTATTTTCTGCCTCAACAGGTCTTAATGGAAATAATGCACTTTTAGCGACAATCAGATGGGAAACTCTCAAGATGTTGGCCTTAGCTCATGGTACTGCTCATAGCTCTCACTTCTCTTGTTGTATAAACACACTATAAGTTTATACACAAAAATACACTCAATTCATAAATTTTGTGACACTATTAGAAACATTTGAGTCAATCTTTGGGTAAAAGCGGTATATTTTTTGCCACTGAAACTCAATAATAATAATAGTAGTAATGCATTGGATAAGAGCTCTTCAATAATATGTGGAGTAAATTATGAATGGATTAGAGAAGAGTAGTGCAGGAAAAGCAGCCTTAAAGTTATGCTCAATGAAATTTTACAGATAAATTGATTCAATTATTTGATATTTTAATCTTTTAATCCTAAAAATAAGAAAAAACGAATGAGTGCTTCAGTGCTCTATTGATAGTAAAAGACTGACAGACAGTGGAGTGAGTGCTGGAGATTCACTCTCATCGATATGAAAGTAAAGTCTAACTAAGTTTCTCTCACTTTAAAAGGATATACAGTATGTTATGTTTGCACAAAACACAGGACTGACAACGAGTTGTGTAAATGATATAACAGGAGTCAAAGCACAGAATAATCAATAGAGTCTGTGATCGGACTGATGCTCAAATCAGTGGCAAACAAGTGATGAAAGTTACGCTTTATTAGGATTATAGGCTCCAAACCATATCTGAAACATTATTTTCTCAATACTAACGCAGTTCTGGTAGAGTCTGATAAAACAGCCCTCAGTTATGTCAGAAACTATGGTAGGGCTCAGCTGTGCAAACATCAGTCAACAATAGGTAGCACAAGAGCGCAACCAGTCTATGACCGACACAATAATAAAATAAAGTATTTGGTGTTCACAACAGCTCTCTCTGTCATCGCATGACTTCCAGTTATGGCCAAAGAATTGTCAGAATCGGCGCTTATTTATTGATTCTCTGCATATCGTATGCAATAATATTCTTTACATTCAATCAAATAAATACAATATTTTTGTCTAATCTATTGTATGACATCTCCAACGATACTATTGTGTCCCTTATCTATATCTTGTTTTCTTGTCTCTCTTTCCGATCAAAAAATCTAAAATTTCAATTGAAATAGAGTAAAATTTGATCTACCTTACTCATCAAAGGAATATTTTTTACAATACTACAAATTGATCCTTGTCATCAGATTTTCAAATGCATCATAATTGTTATTCTTCAAGTACCATATGTTGCACAGGATATAAAATATTCTAAAGTATTTTATAAGAGATAGATCATTTTTCAATGGGTAAGTATCAAAACTGTGATTGTGTTCAATATTATAATCAACACTTAGTTTCAAATTAATCAATAAATAAAGAAATCAATGAAATAATGTAATCGAATGAAAAAAGTTTAAGTAAAGAAACATTAGTTTAGGCGAAAACAAGAATTTCAAAACTTGTTATGATTTTTGAAAAAGTAATTTATTGATTACAACTAAGAGAGACATGTTTTGGGATTTCCCTCAAAAAAAGAATGAATTATATAAACAATGAGTGAATGAAAGAAAAAGTAAAATAAGAAAAGACAATAAAATTATAATCGGCTCAAAATGTAAAACAAGACTCTAATTCCAGTGCATTATCACAGATTATAATGGCTTACAATTGTGTAATCTATAAGTCAATGAAATTTGAGGTGAGATCATAATTATTGGTCTTTAAAATTATCAACAAATGATTCAAAACAAGACTTCAAAGAAATGTGTGAATAAAATATGAGACTTAGAGACAGACATCGGATAACAAAATATTTATATAAAATACGAGATTTGAAGTGAAATGGGATTTAGATTAAAGTTAAAGCGAGAAGTGATATAATTAATATGATTTGATTATGAACTCACCCACAAACAGTTGATTCAATAGTTGACTCAATGGTCGACTCAAACAGATTAATGTTGGCAAAGGGGGACAGAGTTGGGACAGAGACAAGAAAATGTAACTTTTTAGTCTGTGCTTTAATCCGGCGTATATACGATTATATGATTGTTATAAAGCCTTAACCACCGCAAAACGGCTTCAATTTAATGCCTTACTCAATAGGTTCTTTACCTACTGGTGCTAAGCATGTCTTGTTAACCTTGTTATGAGTCTGAGCCACTACTACCTAAACTCCTACTATAAAGTCAAAGCTGATGGATAGCTAAAAGGCGGATATAATATTGCCTTTGATTGCTCCGACCCTCGCCAAAGCTGTTACCCAATAAGATTGTTTGCACAAACCAGAGATCGACGCCCTGTCCCTTTCCACTCTTTCTTCATACAAAATATTTAGAGGGGGAAAGCACTCTTGTATTTAACAAATTCAACTGAGGACTGATCACTTTGATAGCACTCACTTCACTGGAATCGGGTTTAATGCCGAAAAAGTGTGCAATACTTTGAAATGTTTGTCAATTGAATTATTTTATGTATGAACTGATGACAGCGCCTATCAATCGATGATTTCCCTAATTCTTATGTATCGCCACTTATTTTATTTTTGTTTCAATTTTTATTTGATTTTTAAATTTTGTTCTTTATTTCGATTATTCTCTAAATCAACAAATTTTTATGATTAACAAAGACTTAATCTCATCGATAGTAGACTTTTTGAGAGGGATTTTCATTTGAGACGGGTTTAGAAAGTCTGCTCATAATATGTGATGAACTTCACTCAACTTGGGCTCAGATTCTGCTAAAAGTCTATTATTATTGAACCGTCAATTGAAGGCATGGCTTTGGCACCAAAATAAACAAACATATTTCAAAGCTTTTCAAAGTATTCAGAATCTTGGGACTCATGTTTTTTCAAGAAAAAAATCAAATCCAAAGCACTTTCCAAAGCATTCAACAGTAGTTCTCACTATAATTGGACTCTTTTGATCCCTCAGTGAAAACCAAGTGAGGGTGGAATCCATGCAATCAATAGTTGCGAATAAGACAACAAACAGTTTTCAATATATTTCGATTCAACTTCAAAAGATAGGCCTCGCCTTCACTTTCATTTAAAATACATTAAATACAATCAAAATTAGGCTACCGTTCCCTTTATTTTTATATTTGCAAAAGAGAATTAATAGTCAACCGATTGTTTGCAAAAATATAAATCTTTAAAAAAAAGTCAGCAAAATATTAATTTGATGCTCGGGGTGAATGACAATCATTAAAAAAAGAATGACATAGCTGAATTAATATTGGGCTGCAGATAGCACTCAAATCAAGGGTACGATATTAAAAGTGGTTGTCGGGAATGTTGGCCCTAAAAAGAGTATCAGACTTCACATTATTATTGATCTTTTATGAGTCGATTTGATGGCACATCTGTGAGCTTCAGACCCACTATTAATAACAGTAATGTAGGAAAACATCAAAACTTGGCTTTTATTTTGTGGTCAGCAATAAAACAGCATTTCTGGAGGAGAACCATAAGAGCATTGAATAAAATATTGTAGACCTGATTCCAGTGTCTCTCTGTGTGAGCTGTTGAGCGCTGAACGAGTAGTGCATAGAGTGTGCACTTGCTTTTAGCAATAGTCCGTCAAGTGTGCAATTCTGAGCATTTGTGTGCACTTAAAAAATATTCTCTGATTGCAGTCAACCCACTATTATGGGGACACTCTATGAATATATAATAATGAGTTATATTCTCTGTTTTGCTCTCAAGAATCAGATCCACAATCAGAACGACTGCAATCAAATACAAATACATCACTCGCTGTCTGTCTCTCTATCTCTCCCTCTCTTTATTTCGATTGATTACAAATTAACTGAAGTCTAATCTGTTATCAAAAATAAATGATTTATTTGAAAGAATGAATTCAACGAAAAATGGAGACAATAATCGAATCATTTGATAAATACCTATATTTTATTGAATTAAATTATTCATTCATTTAAAGTAAAGTTATCTTAAATGAAATCACGACTTAATTTTCTAATAAATTGTAATCTTTTCGGTTCTCTTTTCTGCAAAACTAATTAGACTTTCAATCTGAAGATATTTTACCGGAGAAGTAGTTTCCCATAAAAACAAATTTCAAATAAAGTTATTTCAAAATAAACAGAAAAACAGAATAAAAGCAAATTCAACTCAAACTGCAAAACAGATTTAATGTCAAATCGTTTTTTGATTGCTTTGAATTCATGAATATTTAGTTTTTCTTTTGAATACAACATTTGGTATCGAACTCTGGTCTGAAACTCTGGACAATCGTTAAGTTTTGTGACGATTATGATATTTGTTAGTCTTATTTATTCAGTGCTACTCCGCCCACAATATTTGAATTTCGGTGAAACCAAATAGTGGTCACATATAATATAACGACACTTTTATGAATACAAATACAATATGTATTCAATACACTATCCATTGAATTGAAAAACGTTTTGGTTTATTATTGTCGACATAAGCCAAACATGATTTTCAAAGTAAAATCATAAATATTCTGAAAGGTGTGAACAAAAATATGTAATTATAGTTTTAAAAAGATGTGGGATTCGTGTCATATCGCTCTTCAATCCCTGTAATCATGAGCTTAAATACATTGAAAATACTGGAATATCACAATATGGGGTTTGTATCAGATTTAAATGAATAAGACCTTTCCATTTCTCTATTGCTTACTATTGTCAGATCACAAACTGCTTAAAACCAAAATTAAAAAAATATATCTTTTATTTAAGTTATAGACAAATGGGAATCACATATATTTCCATACATTTGTGGAATTTAAAAAACTTATAACTTGTAAAACATTAGAAAACATTTGAGAGTATTATGTTTTAGTTGAAAATTGATGGATATATTGAAGATGTATTGTCTCGATAAGGCATCAAAACTATTACTAAACATTTGTATACTATTCCATAAATAAAATGCATAAAATGCGTCAACTTTTCACTTGGGCTCATCCCTACGATCTCTACTTTCTTTTCCTCTTTTGCTGTCATTCCTTTGCCTCAAATTTCAGAACAAAAATGTTTTTTATCGGAAAAATTTTGCAAATTGTATGAATTGAACACAAATCAAGTTATGTCTAAAAACAAATTTCAAATACTTCTTCGCCACGAGATTCCTATCCAAACAAATGTTAACAAAAAAAAGTGAATAAATTATTTATTAGTAAAGATTAGGTCTGACTTTGGAATAACTTTTTTGTCATTCTTCTGATATAAACGATAAGAAGTGAAGAAAAATATTCTAAAACTCGATTCGATACTAAACTGCACTCAAAAGAGAATTGAATTTTTTGATCATTTTATTGGAAAAATGAACGATTAATGCAAAAGATGTGTCGAAATCCTTTAAAATGCATTCAAATGTTTTGAGATTTATATGAAAGGCGTGGTCGGGATGTCGGCCACATTGAAGACAATATTATTATGGATGCAATACTGCAATATTGATCCCAAAAGACAATTCTGATCAATGCTTTTGCGCGAAACCTCCCTTCAGACCAACATTTTTCGGCTAAAGGTTTGGTTTGAGACACAATTTTTCTTTTCAATAATAAACAGATTTATACGTAACTATAGATTCAAAATAAAGACGATTTGAAAGAATAAAATAACTTTTTTGTGACGAAAAAACTCTATAAAATGGAGCGCCAGTCATAACATCGAAAGAAATTCTCAAAATAGAGATAAAACTCAGAATTGTATTCATTTTAGAAGTAATGAAAAATAAAACAATTACTTACGTATCAGTCAATTGGTTTAATCTAATTATAAACAATAATATTAATAAATAGATTGAAAGCAAATGCAATGCAATGAGTAGTCAATCATTTTTCACGAAATGAAAGTCTTTGGAAATCAATTGATTTGCAAAACGATATCAGTTTTGTTTGGGTCTGACTTTAAATTCTAAGCAAAATAAGAACGAATTCAAATGTTTCACATGATATCTGGTCTTCAAAAGTGTACATATCCTGAATGTCAAGATAGGGATGTATTGGAGTCTTAGTCAGCAATGGATGGCATCTGGAGTCACACCGCATGGCATCGTTTGAAACAGTTTTGCAGTTCGTTCCAAACGAGACGCCGACCGATGCTTATCGTGACGGTCCAAACTCAGCCAGTTATTCGGCTCTCGCCCCCGGACCTCACAGCAGGACACGGACTGACTCGGCTGACGGGTCCGCACAGTCAGCCTTACATTTTCAATAAAACTATGCGATCGTAAGTCAACTTATTTTTTAGTCTCTCTCTCTCTCTCTCTCTCTCTCTCTCTCTCTCTCTCTCTCTCTCTCTCTCTCTTCTTTTTGTGAAATAGACTTTAAATTACAAAATATTTTTAATTCAGTGTTTGATCAGTAATTTTGAGTCAAAACTGATTCAGTCAGAACTTTTAATATTGCAAAAAGTATTCTTGTTATGTTTGAGAATTGGGTTATAAAAGAACTAGTTCAAATCTCTTCCAGAAATGAACAATTGCTGAAACTATTTGGCAAAACGAAGACTAAAGTAATTACAAGGAATACATAAAATTTAGATTCAATTTGAAATAAAAAAAATGAATCATTTATTTCAAATGAAAACGAATAGAAAAAAAGAGAAGAAAAAGTAATTTACAATTTAAGACACGTAAGACTCCCAATAAAATTGCCATAAATTCTTTAACTCTTACTTTGAATTTAAGGTTTAGTACAGACTCTAAACAAAATAAATTATTGAAAAAGGCTTTTATTAATTATTTTACTTTTGTTTCTCGCAATTATTGCTAATATTGTCGAAAAAAATTATAAATTATATTAATCTTCCATTAAATCGATTGTTAAACCCATAAATTTTCAATGATTTTGAGAAACAAATATTCTATAAAATCATTTCTCATTTGACATAAACTTAAAATGATTTTATCTTATGTTAATACAAATGGAATCCAAAAAGAGATTCAATTATGAAATAAAGTAAACAAACGACCGATTTTTCCAAGAGTAGGACCACAAGAAAATGTCTGCAGATTTGCACTCAGTTGGAGATCTTCTAAACTCTGGATCTTTTTTTATTTCGGTGAATAACAAAGCAGTGGACACATGTTAGCGACCTTATGATGAACTGAATATTAGCATAAATCATAGGCTCTATGTTTTAAAGCAAAGACTAAACAATGCGAGAGAGAGAGAGAGAGAGAGAGAGAGAGAGAGAGAGAGAGAGAGATTCATATCAGCAAATGATTGCTTGCTCTGAATCTGGATATCATGGGTGGCATTGAAATCATTGAAAAACTGAGTGAAAAGCTTTCAATGTTCACAATAACTGAATTCGATATATGATATATAGTTTGCATTCATATCATTTGTAGTGAATTTTTTATCGTTTTTTCAGTTTTGAAAGCAAAAGCCTGTTCTGTGCACTACTCTTATATTTACGACCAGTGCAGAGAGCAAACCAAATGGCAATATATTGTCTTTTAAAAAATCTTTCGGTAAAAAAGAAACCGGTCTTAAAGAAAATGAGAATACAAGTGATAGAATGGTTGAGTGCTTGTGGAGGGCATGTGATCTGTTATGTTATGTTATGTACTTCTGATGGTCACGCCGTCGACTGCCTAACAGACAGGCTTTGGCTTTGAGGCAAAAATATATAAAATCCGTCAAATGACACAAAATATGAAGGCAGGGGTTGGACCAGGACTTCACAAATTTGATTATTCACTTTGAGATTGACTTTGTGTGCAATAAACGAGAAAACAGTTTCGTCTTCTGAAAGCATGAAATTGCAATTTCTTTGCACAACAGATAACTTGCAATTTTGTGGTCAACCAATAAAACATCAAAAGCAGTCTACCTGTGCGACAGTCACTCTCCTGACATAACTATTACACAAAAAGAGTAAATTTAGAGCACTTTTTATTACTCTTATCTTAATTTTGTGTTTGGAATCCATTGGAAATAATGTCATCCAAACAAATGCCGCTCTCAAGTAGTTATAGACAGCAATCAAATGAAAAATTCAAAAAATGACTGATTTTTGTCATGGAATCAGAGGATAGCAATAAGGCATACAAAGTATGAGAAAGAGTGCTATCAATTGAGTGCCACAATTAAGCGCTACGTTTGAGAAACCTTTCTGTTTGTCGCCTTAAAGACTGCGACCACATATCAGCGATGGTCAGCCCTCCAATTTGCCTAAACAGGCTAATCAGACCCTACCGACCCCTCTAATTTGGAAGTAGCGCTAAGTGGAATGCCTGTCGGAGCGCACATGCATTGAATAGACACATATATTGTATATTTGGTGGCGAACTGTAGAGACAAACAAAAAAAGGTAAGTTTACAGCGAAAAGAGAGGCTTCCGATTACAGAGTAGTGCGGCTTTCCGTCCAATTCTACAAAAGACATGTGGATGTGAAGTGAAAGGTGCAAACATTGTCAACATTGTGCCCATAGCACAGCACATTGTGGCCACATTGCAAGGTATGTCTCAGACATGTTACTTACCCAGCATGAGGTCCAGTGCACGACTTGCATCAAAATCCAATCCACAAGTTTTGTCATTCGGACCTCAATTACAGAGAGATTCACAAAATTTTAAAATTCAAATATTTTAACAAAATTCCAGATTTTGTCGGCGTTTCGTATATTGTGTTGCGTTTGGGTTTGATCTGATGTCACACAATCAAACTGAACGTGGAATCGAGTGAAGCGATGCCGCTATGCTGTGCTCATCATCAGCTCTGATGCGTCGCTATAGTAAACTACGTCATTCTATGAATTAACTCTTTTAATATACTTTTCACAAGACTTAAGAGCATTAGTGCTAATGAACAGCAAAACAGCCAAAAGATGCGAATTTAGAGAAAATGCCAAATATTGGCAAAAGTGCTTCACTTGTGTTTAGTCAGACACACATATGATAAGCAACGCATCAAACTATAAAGTCTCGCTATCACTACACAACACAACTCTTGAGCACCGGTTCTCAATACTGAAACAAAATTGTATGACATTCCAACTTATGCTATGCATGGCGTGTATGGCCCAACACTACGAGCACAGGCATAAGTCCGGCTTATCGGATCAAAGGCATACCATTTTTTACAGCATAAGAACTGATACCAGACTTTTCAGTCCAACAATTTTTAATCCTTCAACAAAAGAAGATTTGGTCCGATCTTAGACTTACTAACTTTCGAGTCATTCCAACAATAGTTATAACTTAGTGTCGAATCATTTTTTGATTCAAATTTCTATCTTATTATTTGAGTAAACCTAAGCCTAAGTCTTTCTAAGAGCATATTTCCTCTTAACGCAAAACTCCACTTTCAATACCCAATCTCGAGGTTATTCCTTCCACTTTTGTTTTTACAAGTTTTCAATATCTGTGTCACAGATATCAATGAAAGATGAATATGATTTCAATAAGTAATGAAATTATTTTAAGTTGAAAATTATGATAAAATTAAAACCATTTTCAAGTCAGTCATCATTTGGAAAGTTGACTTTTATTTGATGACGGGATGGACTCTCGTATCATTCAATTGCATTAAGAGCACAAAGAATAGCAGTCACTGTGACTTCCGTAATGGGTTTTTGGGAACAATAGTTATATCCCTTCGGCATCCAATGCACACAACTATTGACGTGAAAGAAGAGATGCTTTTTATTTATTCACTCAATGTTTCACATAATGGAGGGGATGGAGGGATGCGGAGGAAAATTGGGACGAATTATACGGCTTTCAAATGAAGGCAGACATAAAAGGCAAGTGTTGTCAAATTGTGTTTGTCTATTGCTATGACATGGCCTATCAATTAGCCAAATGCCTGTCCTGTCAACACATCCATATATGAATAACTGTTGAACAGTCTGTTTGCACAATACATACGACAATTGAATTGTTGCAGTGATTTCCCTCAAAGCCATCCAATTTTAGGTCATTTTCCTCACATCTATTACTGAAGACACAAAACACTGTTTATATATCTCTTTACTCAAAATCTAATTTAAACTCTTGAAAGCATTCTTTCATTCATATAATAACTAAATATAGTTTTTATTTCATTGAATTACATTTTAAATAATAGAAAAATCATTTGAAATCCATTCAATTTTCATAAACCATATAAAAATACATTAAATATTATCAAGATATCCTTCTCTAGATCATATTATTCTGAACAAAGAAGATAATTAGTTGAATATTTTATAATTTACAATAATTGCAACATAATAAGAGCAAAAATGTATTAATAAAGAAAGTATTAATGAATTCAAATACCTAGAATACAAAAATGGTACCGAAATTGATTAACTTTGATAAACCGAAAGACTATCCATAGTCAGTTTAATTCTTTTAAATGCCCTTGGTCATTCACTGATGAGAGAGAGAGAGAGAGAGAGAGAGAGAGAGAGAGAGAGAGAGAGAGAGAGAGAGAGAATGGGCGTTGAGTAGGTGGTTCTTGTGATTATGTAAGTATAAGCCTTCACTTAAAGAGTTTATAAAGAATTGGATTTTATATTAAATATCAATTGGTTTGCACTCAACTAAAATCACAGTTTGTAGTGAATGCGCAAAAATAATTCATTAATCAATTCCTTCGAGCAATGGATTTGTGTTTTTGAAGGCAAAAGAAAAATATTTACAAAAAAAAAGTATAATAATTGAATTGAATTTCGTGAATAACATCATAAGTAATCTTTTGCTAAAAACGTTAGATTCTTATTTGCGGTTAAAAACAAAAAATCAAGTTTTAGTGAATTTCAGTATAAATATGACATTAAAATCAAATCTATGCTTAACTTTTCTCTCATTTATTCTTCATTTCAGAAATTAATTCAAAAGTAATGATCTGATGATAATTATGTGTTAACGACATTAAAATTCATTTAAATTATTCATTAAAAGTCTTCAATCGATAAGTTATGCAAAAGATTAGACTCATTTGTAAAATAGAAAGTTTTCAGATATGAGTTATAATAATAATAATAATTTAAGTGATTTATTACAAGTTGTATAACACAGTTGTGGGCCAAAGTACTTATATAAGAGGGGTTTCAGAACTTTAAGATTTTTTGTTAGTCTAAATGGTTTCACAAAAAAGTAAGCGTTTGAAAAGATAAGTCAAATTGCATTTCAAATTGAATTCTAATTTTTTATCTGAAGCCAAACAGTCATCACTAAAGTGAACTAATTTTTTCTATAATATATTTTGAATTTATGCTCATTTTTTGTGATACGAGTTATCAACACTTTTGTAATATTATTAGTTATAATAACTTATTATAATTGTTCGCAAAAACCTTATATGAGATTCATTGGGAATATAAACGGAACGGACAGAAATTGCAGGCAATAGAACCCCCGCCGACTCAAACAAATCAAATGCTTTGATATATGCACTGACTCTCATCAGTTATGGCCACAGTATATACGGCCATAACATCTTAAGCCGAACCCTATTAAAAGTTATGCGTTTGTTCGCACCACTCGTTTTCGGTACAAAAAAGAAGTCATAAGAATAATAAAACAATTATTAAAATAACCTTTTCTTCACTTAAAAACTTAAAATGAGTTGGACTTCAAAATTCAAAGTTTCATATTTTATGAAACAGACATTAGTTTTGAATGTTTCTCGAAATTCAAAGCTATAAATAAAAATCAAGAATCAAATGAAAAACTCTTTGAATTCTATAAAATGATAAAAAAAATTTGCTCTCAATTAGATTTAAAACATTTATATTCGAAGGAAGAAATCAAATAAAATATAACGAAATAACAGAATAAATAATGAGTTTATATGAGTCCATAAGAGTTTGAAAAAAAATCTGCAAAAACCTTTTAAAACCAATTTTTCGGTTTATGTTAAGAAATGTTTTATGCATTTTTCAAATGCTAGCAATGAATGTGATTCTAGTTTTTATGCTGTTTTGGCATTCAATTGCGTGTTCTGTTCTTTATGACCATAGCTCGGCTCAAACTAAGGTTATCACACACTCACGAATGGCCTCTATTTAAGGATCCTTCCAAATGTCCAGGTTTTGGAAAAATAAGCTGGCAAACCTAACTTTAACTCTATGCTATCATTTAATTTATTGGATAATTTAATTTGAGATCCCATACACTCACGCAAAACGCCGACAATATATCCCAAACTATTGACTAAACTGAAGGCATTCATGTCTTTAAATGGTTTACCAATATTTGAAGCGATGAACTCTTCCCTATTTTGAAGATCTTAACCATTATTTGTTGAAAAAAGATTTGAAAATTAGATAAGTTTTTCTCCAAACGCTCTGTAAATATAAAATCAAATAATTGTCAAAAACTATTGATTTGTCGAAAAAATTATAATCTTCGCAGTCCTTTAAGAGACCGAAATTATGTTAATTTTATTTAAGTCGAAAAAATTATATCTTATTTGATAATTAGGTTTTATATCATTTCTTTGGACATAAAAATCATGTTTTCGGCAAAATTTTAAAGAATTAGAAAATGAATGCATTTATGAAAAATGAGTCATTTTTTTGTTGTTTTACATAATTCTTAATCACAAAAAAAGTAAATATTATTTAAACATTTCGATCGAAACGATAAAAATGTATTTCAAAAGAGGCTTACATTTGGGAACTGATATCAGATCGCATTGGAAATAATCCATCAGACGTTTTGCCGATTTCTTTATTCAAACTAAAAGTTTCAACATTTTTGTATTTTTAAGTCTTAGGCAAACAAATAATTCATGACTTATGAAAAGAACTGCTCTTTGCCTTTGTTTTGTCAAAAATCAAAAATTAAATTATTATCTAATGATCGCAAATGTTTTTTTGTAAGAATTCTATTTGAAATACATTTTAACTAGGTGAGCATTTTAATCATAATTTTAACGAAAAATATAAAAGTTTCATATTGAGCAAGGTGAATTGTTTTGTTAGTTGAGCTGCCAAAATTTTTTTGCTTAAATTGTGGCAATCCTTGTATTATGGCTGAAGAGGAGTAAACCCTTTCATAGGAATACTTCGGAAACTAAACCAATTGTTGGGCTTTAAATAAGTCCTCAATTTTATACGAATTCAAACTTATTTTCCATTCTTTGACTCAAAATTTGATTTCTATCAGACGATTGCCTTAACATTCAATATATAATAATTTGATAATTGATTTGAATAGAATTGATCTAGCTCATAATATTTAAAGCCTGAATTGAATGTCAAATTCAATAAAAATCAAAATTTAATATCAAATGATATATTGAATTGAGTTCTTTGTCATAATTTTTTGGTTCAATGACTTAAATGAAACAAAAAGTTATGAAAGACTTGAATTGGTTTTTCATCAATAGTTGAGATTGAAATCGATTGAAGGGATGATAACATTTTGATGACAATAACTGAGCGCTACTTCTGTTCTGCAATTACAAGAGTAACAGATGTGATGTACTCTTCTCTACACTTAACTATATTTTTAATAAAGCATTCATTTAGTGGAGTATTACTTTTGGTATTATATTTACATGTGTTGTGTCCGATGTGTTTGTGCGCTCCTCTACTGTCCTCTGCGTCTCTTTTGTGCAGACAATATGACACTAATAGTAGAGACCGTTTTCAACACATTTTAGTCGAATGATTGAATCTACGGGGGGTTCACTCAAAGCCTTTAGCCATCATTTTCGGTGTCCGTTCAATATTTATAGCCTTTCCTTTGTTTTCGCATCAAAAGGAAGAGCGAAATGTCGTCAAAATATTTGCATAAATTCGTCGAAATCGGACTCAATTTTGGACAGATATACAGACCAGAGATTATTTGCATAAATAAAATAAAAATTATATAATTATTATTCATAATGACTGCAACCGAACAGAATCGGCACAACATTAATGTTGAATACGATAACTGAGAATAGAGTTAAGCCTGAGTTCAGTGCAAACCGGGCTCTGCTTTGCTATCAATTATTCATTTGAATGGATTAGTGATTAGTCGCTCCAAAACAGCGTAAAACTCAATCGCATTGCCATTACTTGTCATTTGGCTTATGAACTGAATCCTTGTCTATAGTTGAAGGGAATGGCGTCAAACTGTTCCATCGATGGAAGACATCTATTAATTTGGTTGATATTCGAGTCAACATTCGCTTCAAATCGGAGTCACTTTTTTTCATTCAAATGCATTGAATGTGAGACTCGTCAGCAAAGAATCAGCAAAAGGTCGTATGAAACGTATGAAACATCAAATTCAAATGTATTTCAATGTATTTCTGGCAAATAATGTGTTCGACATAGAAATCGGTTGAGAGGGACAGCACAGCACAGCACAGCACACGTGTCACTCTTCCAACTGTTCTAACATTTATTTTTAAGCGGGAATTAAGCCAACACTTGGATTGGGATTATTATCGAAGAAAGAGTCTATACGTCAGACCATCTCATATAACACTATTAGTATTTGACACTAAACATGTGCCGGATTACAGTCTATTACTTGAATTGACTCAAATCCAAAACTGTTGACCAAAGCGTGAGAAACCAAAAACACAGTCAACTCTTGTGTAACAACATTTCAAATCAAATTAATAATTAGAACCGAAACCCAATTCGTTCTCTTTATTGATAAGAATTTTCTATTAATTATATTAATTAAACATAACTTCAAATAGTCTTCTATTAAATGACATCGAAATACAATCAAAGAATGAAATCAAAGGAAAAGTCATACAAATATTGTTTACATTAAATGTTAACAAAAATAAATTAAAATCAAATAAATTAGAAATTTTGAAAAATTTCAAAAACAAAGAATTTTTTATTGAAAATAATTGCTTTTTCTTATTGATTGTCAGTCACTGAATGACACAATTCTTGTCGGATGAGTCGGTCAGTCGAATGGGCCCTTGAGTTGCACTCTCGACCATCTCGTCGTCTTCAATGCTATAAACAAAAATGTAAATTAATAAATGAGACCTTGCTCAATGCTCAATGCTCAATGCTAAATACATTGCTAACTAATGCGATGTCACTCAAATGCAACTGAGCAACATGGACGAGCTTGCACATTTGTCAAATATGTATGAACAAAGATTAGGAAGTTTTAAATAATAAATGTTTAGATAACAGATCATGTCATGAATGAATCCGGGAAAGGCATGGAAAGGGACCAAACCATACAATACTAATGCAAATCACTGTCGACTCGAATTAGGGTTCAGTTCAATGCATTTCAACAAATAATTATTTGTATCAAACGATACATCCGTTCGATTAGGGCTTCGCTAAAATCTATTGATTAGATAATCACATAATTAATGTAAGGCTTGTTCTCTAAATTCAATCAATAGGTATATTGAATGACATTTAAATGTTAAAGAAATGAATCGTTTTTCTCGATTTCAAAATCAAATTTTAGATTTGAAATGCGAGTAATCAATACATTGAATGAATTTGAGTGACTTTTTCTGTGCCTCACATTCTTTGCCTCATTCTGTTCCTCAATACTTGATTACGAATTGAGGCTCAGATGTATCGCTATATTAAGACAAACACAAAACTATTTTCAATTAATCATTTTTGAAGGAATTATTATTATATTCCTTTTGTTGTGTTTCAGTCGAAGACTCTTCAAATATTTTAATGGTTTTTATGGTTTGAAAATAAATTGATTGAAAATTGCAATGAAATGCAATATTGCATGTGTTGTGAGCATTGAATATATGTATTGCCTTCACTTCAATAACTATTGAAAAAACAAGAGAAACGGCAGAGAAGTCTCGTCAAAGACTTGTTTAACAAACCATTTCTTGGAGAACCCGTTCCGTTCTAATCATAATAATAATAGCTTTTAAAATGCTATTGTCGTCGATATAGACTGCAATAGACTACAATTAGTTTAAATACTGGCACTGGTAGTTAAATAGGCATACGAAAGGCCACACCAATGCTATAAACCCAAAGGAACCGCAACTAATGGCGAGTTTGTGTTCCCCAAAATTATTGGATGTTATGCTAATGTATGAGATATAACGTGTCATTAATATGTTATACCATTTCTTTTACAATTAACTTAATGTTCAAATCAAATAATTTATAGCCTATAGACTGACTCAAACATAACGTTTTTCACAACCCATACACAATAAAATATATTCTTAGAAAACTTATAGATGTTATAGATTTATAAGTTTTATTACTCATTTGATTTATGTTCGCTTTATTTTGGATGAAATTTCAGCCATTAATTAATTGACGGATTCATTAAAGACTAATCCATTGACCCTTATATTCATTATCCAAACACTAGTAAGTAATGAAAAATTCATTTATCAAATGAATATCTTTTGATTTATTATTTTGATGTGAGTAAGGTTACAATTAATAACCATCAATTTAAATTTTCTAACCAATAGTTTTTGAGAATATATTTTAAATAATAGATCATTAGAGCAATAAATGGAGAACAATATTAACGACAATTTTATGCGTTTTGTATATAACGTGTATTATTGGCGATCATTACAAAAGAAATCCGATTTTCTTATTAGGAAATCATAAACCCGTCGATTGTTGAGTATAGAGGACTCAAAACGATTTTCCAAAACCAAAATCAATAGAAGTTTTTTAAAGTAAAACTAATTGAAAGTATGAATTACTAAAGTTATCAAAATAGAGATTAACTGTTAATCTATAAATTGAATTACCATTTAATGCATTGGAATTAGTATTCATTCACTGATCGCTATTTATATAAAGTGTAAGTAATCTCAAGACTTAGCGATTAGTTTGAAAACCAAAAGCGATAAAAAGGCAATCATTCAAAAGTGAATGTTTGAATCGGACACCGATCACGACTGACTGGTAGTGCCTATGATTTAAGGCCTGCAATCAACCCTTTCCACACAAAACCCTTATATAATGGCGTTCTTTTGATTTACAGCTCAGACATATTCTGGTTGCGAGCAGTGGTCGTAAATTAAATGTTTTCTAATAAAAGTGCTGCGAAACCAGTGCTCATAGGCTTATAATGTGTCTCAATAATGGGTGCTTTCGCTGCACAGTCTTGATTGCCGTCGAAGGCATTGCTCTCGACATCACATCCGCAATATTGCCATCAAATGAATCCGGCAATGGATGAGCGCTGGCATAAACCAAATGATGCTGAGCTGAACGCTGGGGGGTTGAACTATATGCTGCTTAATGGCTCGATACACACCTGTGCAAAATGCACTGTTCTTTGCCTCAAAAACTTTTGGTTATAATAATAATAAAAATAATGAAATTGAAGGCAAAAATTCAGTGCAACCAATATTACCGACAAATACTTTGGGAAAACCTAAGGAATTCAAAAACTGGTCATTTAGGCGAAGGGGGGTCTGTTGTCACACACATCAAATCATGTTAACAAATTATATTGAGATCAGAGGCCATCCCAGGCATCCCTCAATTGCGTCACTAAATGATTTGAGAGAAATATTCGCATCATTTCTAACATTTCTTTAAAACATTTATTGCTTTCATATTCTCTTCATTAATAGTATTGACCTATAATTGAGTTCTTAGTATTGAAGACCAAACTGGAGACCAATGCTAAACATCACTAGAGATTGAACTCACATTTGGGTTATGTTTCAAACCAAACATTTTTATAAACGCTCACAAAGTTTTGGTTTCAAATGAAATCAAAACAATTTTTATGAAAATAAGTCAAAACTTATTTTAGAAAACAAATATTAAAGAGAGTGACGACTAATTACAGGAAGTGATTCCTGCTGTGAATGTCTGCCCAAAGAGAACTCATATCACTTGTCATGAGTTGCAGACATTGAAGACAACAGTCGACAACAGTGACACAAATTAGACATATTTGAGAAGAAAAACAAATAGCAAACCATTACTTGTCTATAACTTACGCTTTTTCTTGAGTGTCGAGATGTTGAACCAACTCATCCCTCTTATTGACAATTGTGACCAACTCTTCCAGCAGTAACTTTTCCCTCTGCTTCTGATTCTCAGTCTTTTGCCAATCTATAGATCAAATCAAGTGTTGAAAAAAAAATTAAAACAAAATAACATAAATTGTTATGAATTCAGTTTATAATCAAAATCAGTATAAAAGGCGTTCAAAAGTCATGAGAGAAATGCTTTTATATTGAGAGCACAAAAGTGATAATGATAGCATTGATTGCATCCAGCAAATTGTTGTCTTAATGCTATCAACTATTTTCTGGTCCATTCATTCATCCAATTGATCGATGGTTTAATTATTTGGATCTGAATCTGCATTCCTGGCGTCGATTGCAATAGTTTTTGATAATAAGCGATACTAACGAAACACTTCTAAACAATTCTAAATAAGATTACATATATTGCTGTCATATTTCTATCTGATTGATCACTACTGGGCGGTGCGAAAGAGCACTATATTTGCAATTGTAGTGACCAGAGAGGAATCAAATGCCAAACACATATAAGACAACTAACAATAATCTAAACAACAGTTAAGATCGCCTGTGGAGTGCTTTAATCAGAAGGAAGAGGTGCTAAACGTGTCATAAACACTATTGAAACACTATAGAAATATTTTGCTTGATAACTGCTTGCTTGATAATTCAATCTGTTTTGTGCATTTGAAACTATCAAAATTCATATATATTTAACGTCTTATAAAAAGCTGTTCCCATAAAACTGTTTGCAATGATTTGAGTTCTGATCGAAAAAGTTTGCGAAAAAAATATTTGTTTGATTATATATACATATATTGATTGCACTAAAAGAAAAAAACTATTAAAGTCATCTGAAAATTCCTTTAACACCAAGTCTTTGGAATCGATTAAAATTTTATGAATTCTTTGTTCACGAATGCAATTCATGGTTAATGTATTCTATTTTGCAGTTTATTTTGATTTTATACAAATGCTTTCAAAACTTTTAGTGTCAGTCAGTAATAAAATTTTAATAAATATTTTATACAAAACAAGAATTCGATTATTGAATGTCTGCAACGAATTCAAAATCAAAACGAAAGATAATTTCTTAACACATTTTGTTTTTTTTCTCAACATTTATTACTTTTAAGAAATGATTAGAAAAATAAATCAAAATCTAAACCCAGACTCTAAGTTAATTAATCACTTTTGATATTGAGCTTTTATATACAAAGTCGATACTTCACCTAATCTTGTAAAAAGTTTTAAAATATTATTATTTGATTTTTGTTTGTTTGCGATTGTGTTGAAAAATTATTGTCTTTAATCCGATATAATTCGTTAAATTAGTGTTTCATTTATAATAAGACATCAAAATTGTCGCTAATCTGCTATTAATTTGTAAGAACTATAATCTAATTATATATTTGTCATCATTTCACTCAATATATTCAAAATTATTATTGATTTCAAAATAATTCAAATAAACAATCGATTTATTCAATAGAAAAGACAGAAATAAAGAATGTGTTTGAAATGAAAAGTTCAGAATTGCTTGAATTAAGATCGAAGTCAAATAAAAACAAAATGATAGCTATTATGATATAATTCAACAGTAAATTGATTGAAAACAAATGAAAATCAATTATTTGTTTCAACTTTCAATACGTATTATTTCTGATAAAATTATGAAAAAGAAAAAAATGTAAACGAAATGAAATTTTAAAAACAAATCAAAAACGGATAAAAAGAGAAAAACAAAAGAAGAGACGATTGTATTGATATGAGTCGAGAATAAATATGAGTGTTATTACAGAGAAGTAAATATTGTAACTAAATATGAAATGAAAATAAGTAACTCATAAATATTAGTTATCAGATGAGTCTGAGTCGAGGGAATCATAAAAAATTTTGATACATATAATGCACACAAACTTTTTATTTAAGTAAAGCCAGACTCACATGAGATTCGGCTTTCAGTGTATATTCAGTTTACTACAGAATTCGTGTACTTTTCCACGAAGAGAGAGAGAGAGAGAGAGAGAGAGAGAGAGAGAGAGAGAGAGAGAGAGAGAGAGCCGAAAGATGTGTACGTTTTTGGCAATTTGGTTGAGGCAGAGAAGGACTTCTCTAATGTTGTGCTTTAAGCCGCTTATCAAAGGGAGGCCAAAAAGAATCAAAAATGAAGAGAACCAACAGAACCAATACAGGCGACAGAACTCTATTCAATTCTGTGCTCTATATATATCAATAAGTCTGGCATTGCTTTCACAGCAAAATACGAACGAATTCTGTTTCAGAGCTCAGCCACCACTGCATCCATAGCTTTGTTATTATGAGCAAAAAAAATAGCTATAATTATGTTCAGAACCCATTGTCAGACACGACAACCGATATTATAGAGTCAGTCCTTTTGGCAAAACAGTCACACATACGACACATCTATTGCCAGCTTTTTTAAGTTTGAATACTAAACAAATGTCATTTACAAACTCACCTTCAATTGCAAGGATAGATCGCAATTCTTTGTTCAATAATTCAAATCTTCGCTCCATATCCGCCTCTTTCTCTCTAAAGTAAATAAACAGAGATTTCAATTCAATTTCAATTCAATTTATTTTCAAATTATTTCAAAACAATTCAAAAATAAAGTGTTTCAATGATTTAACGATAAAAACATTAAACCAAAACAAAATATAAGTGAATTTCAATTAAATAAAAATAAGTGAAACCAAACTTAGAACCAGATATCAAATGAAGGAAAACATTAAATGAGTACTTAATGTTTGAAAGGCTTTAGTTTAGATTCAAAACTTTTTTAATTTGATTGATTAAAAATTCAACAAAAAATGGGGTTATGCCAAGACTTTGCATGTTGAGCGTATGTGAATATGCAGGTACATATCAAGTATATCAAATGAAAATAAGACTATTTCGGGAATAACAGCATAACTCGAAATAATTCAATTCTTTTGGAAACGATTTCTGTGACTATTGTTAAGGGAATATGGACTCAATCTTCTAATAATAAAAGCATTGATATTGTGATTAGATTTGAAGATAATTGTTGAGTGAATTCTAGTGTAAAGAATAAGTTGTGATCCAGAGGTGGAGGAGAGCATCACCTTTGTTAGTGGTGTTGGCATTTCAATTATAGTAACTGTAGGGGCGGTTCGGTGTTGGCCACCGATTTCATGCTGGCATTGCCTGACATATAATCAAATATCCGTCCACTCTATGGACTGAACGCCTGATTGAATTTGTTTGACGTTTGACTACTGGTAGACAAATCGAGACGTAAATCGTGTGACAGAAAGAGAATACAATTTCTAGAGTTTCTAATTTTGCGACCAAAACAGTGGCCGACAATATCTGACAATATCTTAGACTTTCGTCAGAAATGTGCGGCAATCAGATGAATGTCTGTCAGCGGTATTGTTGTCGGAGTTAGGCTTTGGAACTAACCTATGGAACCAACCTTTGGAACCACTAAATATTTAACAGTAAGTAATGGACACAATGGACATAAGAAATTGAAACTCGAAGGTCAAAATGGGCCACAAACTGATCCAATGAATAAAATCGCTGCATAACAAGTAGTGGAGCGCTGGACCACCCCTACAGTCGTGGTAAAGACCTACAGGAACGTCGATTTTCCAACTGATCAGTTCTCAATATGAAGGGTGTCAAACAGCTCTGTGTCAGCCCTGTGTCAAACCTGGGCCTACATTATAACAAACTCTACTTAAGCCGAACACTCATTCCATTAGCACCGGTAGTAATTTAATTATAATCATTGACTCGAATTCTGCCTAACAGTGACCAAACTTAGTTCTGTGAGACATTTCCCCCTTTCCATTGTTTTTCGGCTTTCCTTTGCTCTGATTTCAACTCAAATGCAGAAATAATTTTCAAATTATTTTATTGAAGTCTTAAAGATTGAAAAGATTGTGAATGCATTCAATTTTAGACTCAACTCAACTGACAAATAAGTCGTCTTCTGAATTGTCATTTAATTAATAATTTTAAATTATTTCTGGAATTTGTAGTTATTTTTCTTTTTTTAACCAAAACTTTAAAAGATGTTCGCATTTGAAAAAAATATTTGAGGAATGCGTTATGTCTTGTGAATAGCGCTCAAGAGTGAGAGGGAAAGAGAAAATCATTGAAAAAGTATTTACTGTAAACTGGAATCTATTGGACACTAAAGAAGTGAACATAACTTTCCAACTGTGAAATGTAGTCCCGGACTGAGACTCAAAACATGATTCGATAGAAAACTAAATGAGTGACACGTTTTGCTAAAAATGCATTCAATTGCAAACTTCACGCCTTTCTTAAGTATTTTGAAGAAACCAAAAGAATGAAAGGCAATAAAATTCGGTCCAATGTATGCATATTATGGCCGAAACGGATAGAGAATAATATAACTAATAAAATAGTAGTCTTTCCTTTGGGCTGTTGTCATACATGGCATATACAGTGCTGTCATATTTTTCATTGAAATTCTCAAACTTTTCATCACATATGAGACGTGAAAAGAGCTGACAATAAGCATCAAATGTCACAATCAGTATATTTAGATGTTTTTCAATTTGACTTCTGAGCCATAAATTATTTGATTGACTGCACATCACATCAAAAATAAACTAAAATTGAAAAATATTTCCAAACATAGGTTCGATTCGAGAGAAATATAGTCTTTGAAAAGATATACAAACATTGGACCGAAAGTAAGGAATTTTTGTTATTTTTGGTAACTCTAATATCAGTCAATAATAGGATGTAAGCAATGAATAGGAACGACAACACAAATATCGTGTGCAATGAAAGTCAAAGTGAAAAGTTATCTATGATTTAGTCAAACATTAATAACTTTTATGCGTCACTTTTTAAGGGCTTCTTTAGCCCGGGGCTAATCACTGGCGCAATGCAGTCTAGAAAAGTGCCATTTATTTGACTCATTCGCCCCACACTTCTCAAGGCGTTTGAACGCATTTGGAAGTCCAGGTGCGCGAAAGGTCATACACTTAGCACTGCATTGCCTGCAAATAACACTAACTTTTATACAAAACACTATTTCCTATTTAGGTGTTAAACAAGTTCTCAATTTTTTCTTGAAATCTATCTCCAGGTCTGAGCATCGGTTCGCATGTAATGAATCTATGAATCAATAATTTTTGTGAAGTCGTTGAAGACTTGAAGTCAAGAAAATTCCATTCAAACAATACATTCATTTTATAGACAGCTCTCAATAAATTGTATGAAAATAGTTTGCTCTGGAATTCTAACCACTGATAACAAGTCAACCAAACAAATGATTAATTAATAATATATTATTGTCTGTGAAATTCAAACCCAAAAGTGAATGATCCCAACAAATGAATATTTACGCTCAAAATTATTTAGACTATACTCAAGGCTGTCACTCGTCTTACAGTTCTCCAAATTTTCAGTTATTTTGTTTGATTAGAGTCACCAACGAAGGGGAGAGAGAGAGAGGGAGAGAGAGAGAGGGAGAGAGAGAGAGAGTTCGGCAAAGAAGAGACAAATAGAGCGAACGGCGCGAAAGAGCGTCTCTATGTATGTATGCATCCATGCATTTGGTCCCGAGTGATAAGGGATTTGCCAAAAGAAGATTATAATGATTATAATAATGGCCACATAAGCACTAATGAGTTGCGCTATAATAAGAATGTTCTCTACTTTTACTACTGTCTGACAGAAGAGGAGACCCTATAAAAGGTAATCCCAATCAATTAGAGATGAAATAAAGTCCAACCGAAACGTCATTTGTTCTCTTGTTTGCCATCGAATAATGAATATTCTCTACAATACTATATATTTTCGGCAAACTTTCATTCATATCAACACAAATGCAGCCAAATATAGTTTCGATCAAAAGTTTTGTTGAATTCGGTTCAATAGAATCGATAGAATAAAAGCAAAAATTTATTGGAATACAAGTTGAAGAAAAGTCAGCAGTTTGTCTAATTAATTGAAAATGTGCTTAATTTGAACAAGGCAAACACAATTGATGATAGGTATAGATAAAATGGATAAAAAAAACTTAGAGACTCTGAGCTATAATTGCATTATTTCAAATTTGTTGACAATATTTATCATATGGTAAATGCTTTCTCTTAAGAATATCTTCAATACTTTGTCTTCAATTGAAATTAAGTTTTGAAATAATTGAGAGAATGAAATAAATTGATAAAATAAATGATAAATTGATTGCTTACAGAATATTGAGTTGCATTTGCCTTCTTATCACTGCATTCCTCTTATTGACCAAAACGAACCACTTCTGCATAAGTCTCTCCTCTTCCCTCTTTGCGCCACCTTTTGGGTCAAAAACTAATTATTTAATTCTTTTCTTTAAATACAGAATATTTAGAGAATTTTATCAATAGTTTAAAGTCTTTTGATTGAGTCTAACAACACAATAATTAATCATAAAAATTGATCTCAATTTGAATAAACTTAATGTTTCTCTTTTCTTAAGTAAAATAATAAGTTTAAAACAATTTTTTAAATGAATTTTATCATTGATTTCAAATTTCATTTCATATATATTTTTAAAACTCCTTTTAGAAATTAAATTGAAAAATAAAATGCAATTTTTGAAATTAATATACGTTAATAGATTGCGAACACTTCACTTATTTTGGGTTTAATTTAAGATTTCAATAACATTTGTGAAGATTAAGTTGTTTTGTAATATTTTATGTTTACTATAATACATATTATAGTATAGTTTACTCACAAATATATAGAAATGTTTGCGAAGACTCAATCAAAAGGGATAACAATAGAAGAGATTTTGTTTGAGAAACAAAGAAAACAAATCAGATATTTGTGAAGAAAATAACTGAATCTAAAGTCAACCAAAAGTTTGTTTTGAGGATTAAATATTATTATCCAAAATATTAATATAGAAATGAATAAAAATCAATAAAAAGGGAATTATAGTAAAAACTTATGGATAAAAATTTTATCGATTGATACCGTTTTCCATAACTCTTCGAAGACGTTTCTCAAGAAAGTGTGCCTCTCTGTCGATCTGTTCCTCTTCCCTCTCAAGGGCTTCAATTTCATTGCAGACATAAGACGACGGAATTTGTTTTCTGTTCAAATGGTTTAAGTTATCGACTGTTGGCACAACTCTATTGTCCCTTTCGTCGACTTCCTCTTCATTTCCATTTACTTCAGATGCTGTCAAAGAAGTAGAGATAAGAAGAGATTAATTGAATGAAAGGATTGTAGACATCAGTAGAAACGACAAAATCAAATGCAATTCTCACCACTAATCGGTTTTTTGAATTGATAGAAGTTTATGTGACGGACTTTGCCTACCCGTCCAACCAAACAACACATGCAATCAAATAATATCAGTTAAACATCAGTGCAATCATTTCATAGCAATTTTTGTGCAAATTAACCAAAAATTAAACAAAAAATTAGTTTTCAATCAGAAATAAAACAATTGATTATCAAAATCGATATAATACTATAATTTATGGCAATTTGAGTAAAGCTTTTAATCTAATTAAACGAATTGTGATTCAAAGACATAAATTAATTCGATGCCAATGGAAAGGGTGACTGACCTCTTCGGGACCACATTTTTCTATTACTGTTGGCATTGGATGTGTTTAAGTTGATTGTCTGAAAATCATTGTCTCTCTTCTCGTAAATGTCGTTCGAATCGTAATTATTGTTATAATTATTAATATTTGAACTTAAGTTCAAATTAATATTTGTATTAATATTATTATAAGTATTATGAGAATCGGTTGGAGAGTCCAAACTGGACCACGGGATGGCATTTGTGAGTCCCTGACGCGCCTCTGCTATCAGTCTTCGGGCGCGTTCTCTCAACTGTCTCTGTCTTTCCTCTTCTTGCTGTAAAAGTACGATATATTCAGTAATAAAAACTTTTATACCAATAATAAGAGTTAATGTCGTTTTTATCTTTACTTTAGACATCTGTCCGATCGGTTTATGAGTATTTTTTTCAGTCAACGCTTGTTTGCGAGCGTTTTCCAGAAGCTTTCGCGCCCTTTCCTTAAGCTCTTCCTGTCTTGAAATCGGTCTCTAAAACCAATTAACACATATTATATATAAACAAAATTTTTAATTAAATATAAGTATACTCTTCGAGGATCGACAAGAAGTGAGTGTCCGGTGGGGGCCGAGTGAGCCCTTTGAAGTCTAAATGCCTTCGATGGCGAAATGTCTAACAGACCCGGAGCTAATTCAACGGGTTCTGCCATTCGGTAAAGTCCTGAATGCATTGAACCGCCAGTAATCGAATAGTCTGTCACTAATCGACGCGATGTTATCGATGGTGAAGAGGATGACGATGAAGAAGGAGAGGGGGTTTGAACCGGTGGTGGCTTTTTATACGCGTATTGAATGGGTCGTCGAATTGGTTCGTGGATACCACCACTGCTTTGCGATCTATTAGAGTGTTCTTCTGAGTCTGTGTATGAAGGAGTGCTCGCCTGCGATGAGTTTTGCGCTAAAATGTAATCAAAATTAATAAATAATATTATATTTGATTTGTTTCGGTTGAATGAGAAGCAAATTGAGAGGAAATAATAAATAATAAATTAATTACATTTGTTTTCATTGTTGTGACGACCCGTTAATTCAATCTCTTCTTCGCTGTCGGAGTCAAAAGGGTATAAAAGCTGTTTTCGAGTCATTAGTTTTGGCTTTTCATCGCTTCCACTCATCGATCCATTATTAATGGGAGGACTGAGTGGTTGCGCTTCTCTTCCTCTTTCATTATCCTTATGTTGGAAAGAGTTGGACAAAATCTTTTGCAATTCAAGTAGTTTTCCATTTCTTAGTTTAGAGAAACCGAATCTCTCTTTTTTATTGATCTCATTTCGAGACGACGGAGACGTAGGAACGGACTCACGACTAGCCGACGACTCACTTGAATTACTCTCAATTCCTCTCAAATCAATTGATGTCTCATTAGTTTCTGTTTCGTCAGTCATAGAGAAGGCCTTATTATCGATAGCATTGAGACCAACTCCACTCAACTCATGACTATTAGCTCTCATTTTCTCCTTTTGATTAACTTCTTCAGCCTCTGATTTATCTGATTCTTCGTCCACTTCATTATCACTGTCTTGTTCTCCAATGGTATACATCGAGTCTTTGGCGGTGTCTCCAATTTGTTGCAATTGCATCATTTGACCGCAGAAGTGGGCTCTCAATTGGTACAGATATGTCATGACTGACAACTTGTCCGGAACCGATAGCATTACCATATCTGACGGTTTTATAAGCTTAGGAATGCCGAGAGTGGCCGCCGCGTCGAACGCCTTCTTGCAGTTACCTTTAATATCCGACGGCGAGAGTCTACTGAAGTCAATCAACTCAGGCTTAAAGTGATGAATCACTGCCGCGAAGGCCATCCCATTGCGCCACGAAGTGGTCATATTTGTCACTTTAACGCCGTGATAGCCAATGGTCACTGACTTACACCAACTCAAAAGGTCTTCAGTTGCGGAATAGACTGGCATTTGATCGTCTGTTGAACTCACAAAAGATGTTTCAGCAAAAGAGCTATCGTTAGAATTGAGAGGAATCTGGTCTTCGCCAGAGTTTAAGAGAGAGTTTTCGTTTGAATATGAGGGCAATCGTTCGTCTGAACAGTTAAGAGGAGAGCTATCATCAGCTGAATGTTGAGAACGCACTGGCATTTGCTCGACAACACAACTTTCAGATGTAGTATCAACTGAGAAGATAGGCATTTGCGCGTCAGCACAACAAAGTGAAGATCTTTCTCCTATCAGACCGTCAACCGTGTCATCAAAATCTTCAATATTTCCGATATCTTCGAAGGGTTTAACACTCATAAGACTGGCTATACTTTGCATGTCTTCATCGCTGAAAAGTATTATAAATCAAAAGTTACGGTCAGATGACTCTCATATCACTTGAGACAACAAATCTAAACAAACATTTATTTCTATAAAAACTTTTGAAAAGTCTCTCGAGAAGAGCCAAACCTCACTTATTTGAATTTATGTCAACAAAAGTATATTATATAATATGGAAACACCACTAATGGTCACTACTATAGCACTGGAAGGAAAGCCATAATAATATAAATTGATAGAAAAAACACATATTCCTCGTTATTATAGCTTTATATCAATTTCAATACATTATATAAATTATTTTTATATAAATTGATAACATAAATGCAGTCAATATTTTGGTTCAAAATAATTTTCATGAATAGACTATTCATTGAGTATAAAATGTTTTCCAATCGAAAAATTTCAAACTTTCTGTTTATTCAATACATAAAGTCGTTAAGAAAGACATTATCAGAATTTTTATTACCATAAAAGAAATGGTTTTGAAACGTGACCTCTGATCAAATCCAATGGAAATAAATTTTGGCTCAATTGATGGCAAAAACCTTTTCTTATTTTTATTAATTAACTGACTTTCAGTTTCATTAGTTGTCTTAATGGCTATCGATTGGGTCATTCAATAAAAGCAAAGGCATTGTCTCCTCTGCGTTAGCATTGAATCAACACATCGATGGGAATCACGATTTTAGAGAATATATCTTCACTTATCCTTTTGATTTGGAACGTCTATAAAGGAGCAAGCAAGTTTTACACAGTCTTCACCTAATTTACAATATTTTATGGCTTCAAATAGTCTTCAAAGGGAAACACTAATCAAATCAATTTGGGTTTCGTTCAAAAAAGTTCTGAATTTAATAAATAATTGAATGAAATTCTGAGACTAAGAGAAGTGGAAATAATTCTTAAGGTTGAGAGAGAAGCGATTGGTTTGCCTTTTATTTGAAAGTCCGAGAAATTTTCAAACGAAATATAGAATTCCTAATATTGTGATAACTTTTTAGAGCAAATGTGAAACAACTTTACGCTATTTTATCGACAAAAACTATTTTCCAGACAATTGATCGAATCCTTGGGATTATTTTCAGGACAAAAATAGAAGGCATTGGACACAAGACTCTTGACAAGAGTGATGACCAGTAACTTCTCGACAGATATAAAAAGTATTTTCAAATAAATAACGAAACGAGTAATATATTGAACTCAAATTCACAATTTAAAGAGTTTTCGATTCTTCAGATTACAAAAGAGATTATTTTGTGTAATACCTAAATTTTACTTGTTCAAAATCATATAAATATTAACTCTCTCAATAAAAAGATCCTAAAATGAATGCATTTAGATATCAATTTAATAATTATTATTCTCTCGGATTTGATTTGAGATCATTTGAATAAATTCAAAGAAATTTATGAAATCATTTTCAATAAATCGATTAAAATTTGAATTTAGAGTCGAATGACATTTAGAGTAAGAAATACATTAATATTTTGATTTTGATTTGACGTACGAACAAAAAATGAAATAAAAACATTTTTTTGCGAAAACATATGTGTTGTATGTGTTTCGTATTCGACGACAAAAATCGATATAAAGTGAGATAAGGAGAGATATCTCCCAAACATTTAATGGCATTACATGTGAAGCTCTTCAACGGATCAATCGATAAGTTTTTCGATTAAAAATAATTAATTACTTAAAACTATGAGAAAGAGTTGTGAAAAGTGCAGAAAATTGTTTTGAAGCAATCAATTATGTAAAACATTTAAGACGTGTCAACAAATACACAAAACGCTCTAATTGTATGAATATTTATGAGAATTTATTCAATATATGGCTAAACCATTAGCTTTTGTTGAGAAAGTCAACGGCATTAAAGAGAATACATAAAACGGACTCAGTCTGGCATTTGCTCGATAACACCGCTTTCAGATGTAGTATCAACTGAGAAGACAGGCATTTGCGCGTCAGCACAACTCTGTGAAGACCTGTCTCCTATTAGACCGTCAACCGTGTCATCAAAATCTTCAATATTTGCGATAACTTTGAGGGGTTTAAAACATAAGACTCGGCTATACTTTGCATGTCTTCATCGCTCAAAAGTATTATAAATTAAAGGATACGTTGAGATGACTCTCATATTACTTGAGACAACAAATTCCAATAAATACTGATTTTTAACCAATAAATCTCTACAATCTTTACAAGAGTCTAATCAAATCAAAGGATTACTTATTTGTGTTTATGTCCAGAAAAGATCATAAATATCTAAACCTAATTATTTAGAGGAACTTTTATATACGAAAATGTGTCAAATGTTCATGGCAACATTGGAAAAGTTATGTCAAATAACTCATATAATGCCTTGATCACATTTTAAAGTAGGATAATGTAAATGAATGATAAAATTCTATATAAAACAGTCAAAGTATTTATGAGACAATAATTACTGTAAATATTGATTACATCGAATCGAGGTTTTGCACCGAAAAGGATTCGATTTAACAAATATTTCGATATATTGAGTGACATTTCAATGGGAAAACCCTTTCAACCCTTATTTTCTTCTAAATTTCGTTTGGATTTATACAATAATTTCGATATAACCAATATTTACTGTATTGCAATTGTTTGTTCAAATTTTGTCTTGGTCAATTTGGCCAAAGAGCATCAATACTAGTATTGTATAGTAATTGGATTGTAATAGTTATGCGTAAATATTGTAACTTAAATGAGACTTACGTTGCGTTTCCTTCTCTCGTCAATTGAGAAGTGAGTGTAAAAGAAATGTTACAATCAATAAGTTTTTTGACTGACGATTGTCTTAACGGCAATTTGTCGATACGGTTCTCAATGGGGACAGTGTTTACCCCATCAACATATTTGCTCAAATCGATGGTAGCGATGGCCACTTTCCGACGGCGACCATTCCCTGTCACGTCTTCCACAGCTATTATCCATTCTTTGGACTCATAATTAAGACTTCTCTGATCCCGAAAGAGAGTCACTTCTATCTCTAATAGTTCCGGAAGAGACCAAACAACTAAACCTCTGTAAGGGTTTCGAAGGGTTGGTTCCCATGACTTGGGATAAGTCGAATAACGTCGATTCCGACGGGTGAGAACCACACTCAATTTGTTCGGTTGCCTAGATCATTCAAATTATAACACAATTAATATTATTGTTTGTAAATACAGTTAATTGGAATTAATCTCCAAAATTAATTTGATTTAATCAAATCAATTAATTAAATCGAAAATTTTTTTGACAAAAATATTTTTATTTAAATTTTAGGTATTTATTGAAAAAGTGGTATTTAATGGCTATTAATGATATAACTTATATCGAAAACATCTTAAAATAAATTTGATGTTTAAATCATAGTTTGGATAATAATTATGAAGTGTTACCACTTATTGTTGGACTCGACCATCAATTCGTGGAAAGCGGCCACAAATCGGAACTTTGCGGCCCTTTTGTTGACGCGCTGTAAGCGTTTCCACACCGAACTCATTGCGATTTTATATTTAAACTTATTTTAATTCAATTCATATTAAATTATAAACTATTTATTTAATTCATTTTATATTAGATTTAATTTTTTAAAATATTTTTATTATTTGTTTATTGTTTTGATAGAAACGACATTTCATAATATGATTACATAAACAACGTTTAAAACGAGTAAAACATTATTTAAATAATTATTTTGTAATATTTTTGAGTTTATATTTTCGTTTAAACGACTGTTTAGTTCGCGTTTCGATAATATTTCTTCTTTGAATGCTTTTAAATCTGTCCTCCAATAGGTTTCCGTCGGTTTTCAATTGACGTAAACTAGAGGTGAGTTCTTCGGTGAGATTGACCTCAACTTCTGGCGCCTCATAATTATAACGACTCATTCGTTTCGGTTTAAACATACCATCGATAATACGTTTGGATCTTCTCTTTTGGCGTTCAATCGATTCCTTTTCCGCTCTTTTAATGTCTTTTTTAATTGATTTGATTTTAAAGATTTCATTTGCTTTCGATTTCAAACTTTTTTCTAATTTTTTCTTCGATTCCAATTGTTTTTGAAGCAATTGTTTACGTCTTTGAGATCTTGTCTTCTTATTGTCAGCTCTCATCAGTTTATTGTTCAGATTGTCTTCATTTGTCTCGTATTCAATCTGTTCCTCCTCTTCATCACTCAGACCCAATCCGTGAGACATTTCCTGAGCCCAGGTTTGGTCAGTGGGTGCGTCCCCTTTGCTTACATAATAGTTGTCAACAATACGTTTGAGGCGCTCCTCTTCTCTCATTTTCTTCACTTCGATATTATGGGCCATTCCTAACAGCTTTTGATGATCTTCAAGGGATGGGTTATAGGACTGTCCCGAATGTGGGACCTCTACTGACGGCAATAGAGACGGCTTTTGGTAGCGATGTTTCGGTACTTTTGGAGGTTTACTTCCCTTCAGAATCTCCTGATATTCAACCAATTCTTTGATATCATTATCCATTTCATCTGATTCTTGTTTGTCGTCCCAAATGTCATACACTTTAAGCCTTAACTTTGGATCAGATTTTAAGAGACTTTTTTGTTGCGATTCTTGTTTTGCTCTCAAATATTGTAATCGTTTTTGTGGCCAAAGTTTAGCGAATTTGTTGTCATCCGTAAGAAAAGTCTTCTTCTTATTCTTCGGACCAATTTTGGCCACAATTGGTGTCACTTTTGATTGCGGTTCCAATAGTTTGAAATATTTTAGATCCGAAGTCATGTCCTTTAGTTTTGTTGACTTTTTTTCACTTTTATTTTGTTTGACCTCTTCATCGATGGTATCGGTTCCACATTTTTCGATTACAAAAAGACTTTCATCAGATTTATCAGCGATTGAACCACTATTTCAAAAGAGATAACAAAATATTGAAATTTGAAAATAAAACAGACTTTGAATACAAACCCAATTCGTTCATTAAATCTATTGTTTTCGAGGTATTCCTCGACGTCTTCGACATCGCAATGTTTTTTCCAAAACTTCTTACGATTTTTACTGACTTTTATTGTCTTATTTTTAGACATAATTAACAAATAATTCAATTAAAGGGAAAAGAGTCGTAAAGAGTGGTTCACTTCACACGTGTTTTCATTCATAAGAAAACAATATGAAAGCCTTACGACGGCTGACAATAAACACTGAACATTGAAAACTATTTTTCAAACCATTTAATAAAAATTTTGTCATTAGTTTTAAAAAATCATTAAAATGTGATTTTATGGGAATTACACTAAATTACAAAACTTATTAAGATAAACACAATTCAAATCCATAATAAAATTACCCTAAATATTACAAATGATGATCAATTTGCTTTAAAAATTGATTTTTATTGATTTGAGCATGTTGAATCAACTTTGTTAATCTAGATTTTTTCAGATGAAAAATAAGAAGACCAATAATACAGTCTACAAGTGATGACACCCTACCGCTTTATATCATAAATGGCTGTTATCATGGCAAAGTCAAAGTCCCGGCTGTCCCTATTGGTGCTATAATGCTAAAGCATCCTCTTATAGTCACACCTGATATAATACCAAAAGGGCTATTATCATGCTTTAACTCCGGTCCCAATAATACCCATCTATGTTACTTAATACCTGAGATGCAAAATTTCGTGAAACTTTGCTGAAAGTTTAACATTTCACTGAAACTTTCATATTTCAAAAAAGTGAAACTTTGAACAAAAAGTGAAACTTTCAAATTTCATCATCAAATAAGGATTGAGGGTTCAAATTCTAGCATAATTTCTATATTATCTATGATATAACTAGATAATTTAGAATGAAATTCGTAGCTCATTAGGTTATTATTAATTAAAAATTAGAAAATATTGCAATTTTTAATAATTTGAAACAAATTTTTAATGATTTTAAGTTCATGAGAGGGTCAATAGTTGGCGTCGAATTCAAAGTTTCAAAAAGTTAAATGTTCAGAAATATTCCTGAAAATTTCATGAAACTTTCATTGCTCGCATCTCAGCTTAATACTCTGTATCATTGACATTTTACCTAACTTGAAATTATACAGTTTATGGATAAAAACTTAGAACTTACTCGAATTAAACTTATAAATTGATCTTAATTTAGAATTAATTGAATTTATATAGTTACTTTATTGTTTATTCCTATTTCTGTATTATGAAAATTTGCCTTATTTTGTAACCAAATAGAAATAGTGTTAACACTTATTATCGTATAGGGATATAATCCTAAAAAAGGCCCTGTCCCTTTTCGGTGATCTCATCCCTTGTAGACTCTATAATGAATCAATAAGTTATAATTTAATTATCATTTTTTCCCACTATAAATGTCCTGGAATATGACTTCAAATATTTGTTCCGAAATCAAAATCTAAGGCTTTATTCGAAAATTTTTTATTCATTTAATTTGATTGCCATATAATTAAAGAAAATACCACTTAAATTGACCACAAATAATGACCAAGTTGAGTAACTAGTGATTAATCTTGTTCTTTTCTGCAAATATTTACTGATGTCATACAAAACAATTTTTGATTAATTTTTGTATCAATTTATTATAATTTAAATTCAAAGCCATTTTTGAAAAACTTTCGATCGATTCAAAAGTGGGAAATACACTTTCTATGGCGTTCTCCCCCAAAGTAACACTAATGAAAATAATATAGAAAATGTTGTACTGGACAACTTTTGTATTGGACACATTTCCATAATTCTTTGCAATTTTCTCTATGAGAAATGCTTCAATGTCTAACAATTCCCATGGCTTTTGTATTGCTTCTGTATCTTGATATCAGAAAATTGCTTTCTCATGGATCTTTTCTTATTTTTCAAATCAAGATACATCTATTTGATTGTCCTTCGATGCATCAAAGTCATCTAGTAATTGATTCAAGATTTGAATTTCAAGTTACAATATAAAATCACATAATCAATCAAATAATAAAACAACTTTATTTGGAAAAATATTATTAAGGTATAAATTATTTTGAGAATATTTCACAGATTTTAAACTTATTTTATATTTTAAACTTAAGACGATATAAATCATAGTTTTTATTAAAAATAACTATTTGTGACAATTGAGTAGACATTTAATAATTAGTATCAAATTTTTCCGTTAAATATTGAGTTTTGACTTAAAGACAAAAAAACAAAATCGTAGAGAAATTAAAAGAATAGTTAAGGAAAGGAAAGGCGTTTCAATTGATTAATTGTTTTTTGGTTTTGATTTAGGTTTAGGTCGTGAACCTCTAGATTTCTGATTTGTACTCTTAGGGCTCGGATCTACTATTTTGGCCGACACTTGAACACAGGCCACACTCTGTCCGGTCGGGTCCGTCAGACTATACTTCACTTTAATAGAAATCTATTGAAATAAAAACAAAACAATCTTTAAATATATTAAACGAAAGGAGTTTTGACTGACCGGTGGGTAGAATGGCTTGACTTCAAACGATGCCTTGAATTGATAGCTGTTTCCTTTTTTGAGCGGACAGTCTGGCACTATATTACCAGAACTGCAAGGATCAGCCCTTTGCTCTGGGAATGGAAGTTCTCTGCCTCTAATCACACCTTTGATTACTTCAGATAATTTGTTTGTGTTTAGAGCTGTAACCAAATGCCAAAACATTTATCATTCGTTGATTAGACGATAATTGAACTTTTCATAGAGTCTTACGACGACTTACGAGAGACGAAGTCTGCCTCAACCGTAACATTGGTTCCCAGTTTCAGAACACATGGATTTCCATTACAGGGTATAATACGAACATCTTTGACATTACCAGTCCCTAAAATGCAGTCAAATTACTTGTAATTAGTTTTTAATATGATTTGTATTTTGCAAATAATTTATTGAAATGTAAATATTTCGCATATTTGTTGTCTTATCTTCAAATCTACTAAATTCTAATGTTTTTATAGATCTTATCGATTGAATCAAATTTAAAACAAGAAATTATACATGTACATGTATGTATGGTTTAAAAAATCAATTAAAGCTTTGGTTTTGTTATGCACTTTGATATTATAGAGAAGAAACTCAATTTTGTCTTAAACTCAGTATCTCAAAAGTTTTCATTTGTCTCAAGTTGACTCTCAACAACTATCTAACAAACAAATTAACTAGGTAAATAATGTCCACTTATGGCAATTGTGACCAACTGACCCATTCATTAGACCCATTCTATGATTGCTGTCACACAATATTCGATGAAATCATTTGATTGAATACAAATTGAGTACAATATTCAGTACAACAGTATAAGGAAATATTGCTCTGACCTCAAAATATTGTGAACATCAACCCCTCGGGACTACCGGTTAGTATATTAAAGAAATGTTTGACTTTTCTCCTCAAGTAATACGTTTTTGAAGAAATAAAAATTAAAACTAAAACAAAAAATTATAATTAAAATCGTAGGAAAACTTTTATACGCATTAGGATTGAACAAGGTTCATTTTATTTGTTTTTCAAAATTATATTTTGAAATACTATTGAAAACTGCAGATAAATTTTCTCAAATGTTAGCAAGACCATCATATTGATATTATCTACAAATACCAGGTTTATTCTCAAATCAATAAAGAGGATTATTTCATTAAGAATTGATCCTCTATTTATTGAATCGAAAACTTTTTTCAAAAAATTGTCTCCAATTAAAAAAAAGATAAAGTATTTGACAAAAGCGAAGACTTACCACAATCTGTGTAATTGACTGACTGTCCAATCGAGTAGTGAACGAAAGTCAAAAATATAATATATTTAAACATATTTTTAGATAATAGGAGTTCACTGAATATCAAATCACTGGCGAAAAGTAATGACAAAAATCGTGATCACAATTGGAACGCGTTTTTCAATGAAAATACTGTCAAAAAGACTCTCGAAATCGAAAGTTAAAGTACTTAAACATTTTGAGAATGAGGTTGTCTTTACTCTTAAACATATCTTAAGGCGGGGTTTCACTCAATGAGAAGAAACACTGAGAATTTGAAACATATCTTAGAGCAGAATTTTATTTATATTATTCAAGTTTTAATATATTTCTCAATTAATTTTAATAAACACTTGTTTTCTATACATTAATAATAAATTTTCTTTCGATTTACAATCAGACGAAGCATTCGATCGAAAATAATTTATGTTGACTTCGAAGTCGAATATATGCCAAACAACCAAATCAATAGAAATGCTGTTTTGAGTCAATCAAACGATTGCATAAATACTGTAATTATCGGCGTTTGAAATGTTTGAATGAGAGATAGATTTGATGTGAGAATGCGATTCTTGCATTATCCGCATCCTTGGGCCCAAAGGAATACCTAATTTCTGCATTCGTTCGTCTGTCAGATAAGGCAATTCAGTTATACCTTAAAACAATTCAAATAAATAATGGTTTTAATAAGAGTTCAATCACTTCATCCAAATAATTAATTGTTAAACAATCCAAACAAATGAAGAACTGATACCTATTTTTTCGGACTCGAAATTTCGGGCGTATTTCTGATTAAAGAAAATGAAATTAAAATTTCAAAATTTAAATCAGTTTTATGTTTATTATTGAGAAAATGTTAGTAAAAACTTGTTTGTGGTGTACCTCATAGCCTAATTTTTTGAGGAATTGCCTCAAAAGTGGTGGTTCGTCACCAAAAAATCTGTTAAAAGATAACAAAAATATTTTGCGTAAATAACTTTCAAATTATTTGAATTTTTGTTCACAAATTATTCGATAAGTTATGCTTTTTATATAATTTAATTAAATTTGAAAAAGATTTAAAACTTATTCAAATATGTTTGTCATAATTGATATTTTAATTAATAAATGATAATAAAAAGATGAAAACCTCTTCAATTTTTCCACTTTATTGGCACTCATTATATGATTTTGGTTTCGCTTTGAATTTGTTGAAATGTGACCATTTGTATGATGGCTTGCCTTCAGAGTAGGGGTCAAATTGGAACTTAGGGTCTGCTTGAATGCCATCAACTGACTCCTGGTCAGGTCCACGTCTTGTCGCAAATTATCAATTTCTTGAGATAACGATTGATTGTATCGCATGTCTGTCGACAGTTGGGCTACACTTCGGGCTAATGTAATGACGTGAGACTCCAATCGTTTTATTCGACGGCAGGAATCACTTCAAATAACAAATTCTTAAATTACCTCAACTTTAATTGAAAAACCATGTTTCAGAAATGGTGCAAGGCTATTCTAATTTTGTTTTTGTCAAATTTCAAGATAGTTTTATTTTAAACTCACGATTCGTCATATTTTTGCCTGAAGTCCGGTTTACGTCTTCTGTAATACAAATCTCTGGTCCCTCTACTCGTCACAGAACTACGTCCAGAAACAATAGATGAGGTACTTCTGCACACTTTTCTTCGAGAACTATGATTACCACATCTTTTACGGCTCCCCAACATTCCTATTATCTGTGGTTTAAGTTTAATAGTTTGTATTTGAGTTAATTCATTGAAAATATTGTCATTTAATTCGTATTTGGATTAAATTGAATGTAAGGAAAAATAAGGAAATTATAGTCTCATGACTACAATACTCTCATTCAATGTCTTCGGTTTCTTATGACTGACTCACTTAAGATTACTTTAAACTTAAATTAATTCAATTCATATCTTATTTGCACTGATGTGTGACCATATGATTGTCATTCAGAAGATAAAAAGTTGTTATACAACTGTTACAGCAAATTTATTTGTATGTGTAATATTAGCTTGGCCAACATCTGTGATACTGCCAATCATCAAAAATTCTCACCACTTAGACTAATGCATGATATTTATGAAAATTGTTTACATCAAAGGTATTTGGTCTATATTTTTTAGGTATTGATAGTATTGATAAATATTTTGATAATAATTAAATCTAATGATATATCAATACGTAAATCAAATAATGATAACTAACTTCAGAATACATGGTTTCGAGCCCTTGAAGTTGTTTCCGTAAGGCATAGGAATCGTCATTATTTCTGCCACAAAGGCTTGTGTTAGCGGTATATTCGCTGCTCAGGTCATCATAATTGCTATCCCGAGCGGTAGTCGTCGATAGGATATCACAATCAACTGATTCAATGAATCGCTCTTTACTTTTAAGATGTGATCGTTGTTTAACTTTATTGGAGGCAAATAACGATCGCTCATTACTTCTACGTTTAGGACAAGTGTTGGACACCTGAGAGGTCTTTGCATTTCTTTGTGTCTGATATTTGGTTTTCTCGCAAATAATTTTTGGTTTATTGTATGAATCGTTTGGTTTCTCACTGGAAATGCATTTTTGTTTTGAATTCTTCGAAATAAATGCTTTCGTAGTATTTGTCGTTCCGTTCAAACCATTTGTTGAATATTTTTGATCGACATTAGGTTCACAACATTTGACAGAAGTTGCTTTTTGTTGGGGTTGTGGTGTCTGTGCGGCACTATTTGAAGTCCAACTGTCGCTCTCATTTACAACAGAGAGTCTCGTTTGAAAATTTCTGCTCAAATCTTCGACTTCCACTTCAATTGATTGGACGGAATGGTTGTCCTCTAAGATCCGCTGCAATTCTCTCTGCATTTTCTCAATCGTTTCGCTATTAGAAACGATTTTGATATCAGACTCATTGCTCTTATTCTGTTCGGTACAGACATCAGTAGGAATTCCGTTAAGGCTTTGATCTGAATCAAGACTCGTCAGATCCAAAGGACTGATTTGATTGGAACCGTTATTTTTGATACCATTCTCGAGATTTCGACTTCTGATGGTTCCGCGACCGGAATCAGACGAAGACTTATAGTTATGGTCCGGAGAACTGACACTCTCTACCCTTTCTTCGATTTCACTGGTTTTATGTCCAGTATTAGTCGTCAGAGAAAGATAAGCACTGGTAGGCAATGGACTACTATTTGTATGAGTCATTCCATTTGCTCCCAAATTAGAGTCATTCCAAACTTCAGATCTAACGGTTAAACAAGTCTTTCGGTTTTTATCACAATCTAAACCACTGACGACAACGACATGTCCTTCAGTCGGCATATAATTTGAATGACAATCGGTTGAGTTCTGTGGTCTGTTCACCGAATCAATTGGTTGATGAGTCCATCCATTTGTCAAACAATTCTCATTATAAGTATTATTAATGTAAGCGTTTTGACAAATACTGTCTTTTGTGATGACTTTCTCTAATAAAGTACTCTTCATATTGTGCGACAGTTTTGGTGAATCTGAGAGAAAGGAAGTCTTATTCACTGCCGAAACCATTTGTGATGAAAACGAGTGATTCAATGGACTTTGTTTCTGTCCGAACCATTTGCTGCAAACATCTCTTATATGGAAGGAGTCGTCTTCTACTTCCACACTATTATCCATTTCAATAATTTGAGAAATACTTGACTCAAATGAATTGTTCGCTACTTCTTGGAAGTTATCGTTTCTCTGAATGTCCACAATTGGTTGGGGACAGGTATCTGCTGCAGAAGCTTGATTTTCTGACGAAGAAGCGATCGGAACATTTGGATTATTCTTGGATTTGGTCGAGTCTTTTGATGGCAAAAGCATTGAACGAATTCTTTGTTGAAAAGCACCGAAAGGTCCCTCAGAATTGCGACAGTTCTGCGACCGACTCATCCCAGTATTTCCCTCCAATTGTCCCAAAGATTTTTGTCTTCGAAGAATACCTAAAGAGAGAGATGGAGTTGATCTACAACTCGAAGTTTGAGCTAAACTCGTTTCTGCACAAGTATTTGATGTTTGAGAGCCAAATGATTCTATCAATTAATAAAATAATTTTAGAGAAAAAAAATTCAATCAATATATAAGTCATTACTATTTGAATCCAATCTCAAAGGTGTCAAAAGTCTCGGGATATTTGAGGCCGACTTAAAGGTTTGACTTTTCAACTTATCCCTCACATTTACTGACAGATTTATATTTGTTTGGTCAGGTCTTTGATAGAGAGCTCCCGTTGAACCATACATCCGGTCATTAGATATCGTTTCTATTGTTGTTCCGTTCGATAGGTCACAGTTTTGATGGACTGCACTCTTTTCGGATAAAAAGTTTAATTGATTTTAATTCTAAGAAATTATTTGTTAATCAATCGAATATTTATCGAAATTAAATTAATTTTGATTTTATAATGTGTCAGAAAAGTAGAATAAAGTTAGTGTTGAGGACCTGTTTGTCAGACAGGCATTGATTTCCCTTTTAAATCAATACAACAGAGAAGAGCTGATCCATTAAATATTGAAATAGTGTTTATCACATTGTATTACACGGGAATCTATAGTAATTGATGAACACTGGCATTACAAGCACTGGAGGCACTTCACGATTACTAAATAGAAAGAGATCCGTTCCGTTCCCGACTGTTAATCGTTGATACAATCATTATATCAGAAACTATTGGGCACTACTTCTCCCTTCACTATACATAGACTGCGGCCTTTCGTTTTGACTCTCCATTGCTTTTGATTTAAAGACAAAATTATTGTTGAGGTCACGGAAGTCGTGAGTAATAATTTGTATTGAGGTATGCCCTGTGCCTTCAGTTTGGCCATAAAATACAATTATAGAGAATTTTTCTTACGTTAGTTCATTTTTCTTCAAAATAACCGGGATCTTGAAGAGGGCACAGTTTCCTTAGCTACTTCAAATGGAATATCAAATTGACCAATCTCATTCTTTTAGAGACTTTCAAATATTTTTATTTTATTTCCAAATAATAATAAATCAATAAATACTAAACCAATATTTTCTTTGATTTTTGGATAAATACAACAAATTATTGATTAAAATCTTATTAATTCTTCATATATCACAGTGAAGATCAAATAGTGGATCAGAATCGAGTAGAAAAAAAATATTGAAAGTTAAATCACTTAAAAGGGACTTCAATTTTATTGAAGTTTTTATATACTTAGTCTAAGTCTAAGAAATTGATTAAATGGAAGACTAATAAAACTGAATTAAATTAAGATCCGATTCTTTTAACTTTAATTATTTCTTTTGGAGTAATTAATCAAAGCTATCGATAAATAATATTTAGAAGCGTCAAAATGAGTTAACACTCATTAAAAGGTGCAAGCATATTTTGATTTTTGTTATTACTTAATTTTAATTATATTTGTTATAATAATTACGCGAATATTTGAATCAATTTATCAATTGAAAGAGACATACAAATTGATTAATAAAAACACTTATAATGACTTTCACGGATCTTATTCTATGAATTTAAACTAAAAAATGTTACCAAGCTTATTTTCAAACAACTTAAATTCAATGATTATGAAAAGATTACCTCTTTGTAATTGCAGGTACAAACACCAGTACCTCTTCTCAGTCTCTTCTCAAAAGATAAAAACATCACTTTTTGGTCAATATTCTGAGTGATAAATGAATTAAATCCAATTGAAGACAATCAGGTAATCGTAAACTCATAATTCAGTTCAAGTCTTTTGGATATAACACACTTTTATCACTTTATATATATTTTTTGTCAACAAATTCTTTTGAACAGAATTTATATTTAATTTATGGATAAGTTTTATAAATAATGTTAACAATGAGACGGATAAAACTTTAACAAAAATTTTTGGTATTGAATCAATTTGATTATGATTGGCATCACTTCATCTTTTCTATTATTCTCAAAATATTTAAAGTAATATTCAGTTCACAACCATTAATAGGTTTCAATCTTTTGGACGAATATTGAAATTATTCATAAAATGAATGATCGCTTCATTCAAATCAATTCAATCATTTCATCGGTTTTTCACTTCAAATATTATCAACACTTTAACTGAAAAAGAGAGCGAAACGAATGGAGAATACAATTGACTCGTTTTGGTTCTCCTCAAAGAATCTCAAAGATCAGTCGCTTTACAGGAGAACAAAACGATTTATAAGGTTATACCCACACCCGTCCCAATCTGATGTATATGAGGGTAGATCTATCAGACATTGTAAAGCTATTACATTATTACACCTGTGCCTGTGCCGCACCATTGCATTGAATTACACGCTAACAGATTTAATAGATAGCCAAAGACAACACACTATGTCTGAGCCCTTCACTGGTCAGACTTCTTCGCTCAACTGAAGATAAGATTATTAAATAGTTATAGAAAAAACTTAAACTGTGTTTTGTTTTGTTAAGAGGGGAGAGGGAGGGAGGG